>VANL01000268.1:0-45703 GCA_006352455.1 Brachionus sp. 'Tiscar'
TAAACATTGAAAAATGTCTTGTAATGCATATTGGTTCAAAAAATCCAAAATATGATTACACGATTTTTAATAAATATGGAACTATAAAACTATCTAAAACCACTCTAGAAAAGGATT
This sequence comes from Brachionus sp. 'Tiscar', assembly GCA_006352455.1. Lineage (NCBI taxonomy): Eukaryota > Metazoa > Rotifera > Eurotatoria > Ploima > Brachionidae > Brachionus > Brachionus sp. 'Tiscar'. The sequence continues at coordinate 118 of VANL01000268.1, forward strand.
TAGGTATCTATATTCAAGATGATCTTAAATGGACAAACCAAATCCGATATTGTGCAAATCAAATGCTAGGAATGATAGAAAAGAATTTCAAATATTTAAATACAGGCTCTTTGAGAATGTTATATAAAGCGCTTGTACGGCCACACTTAGAGTTTGCAGTAAATTATTGGTGCCCATATTTAGAAAAATAAATCGTTCAACTTGGAAAAGTTCAGATAAGAGCAACAAGAAACATTCCTTTTCTTCGAAATTACGAATATGACGAAAGACTTGAGTTGTTAGTGTTAACTGACCTCAAAGTAAGAAGAATGAGGGGTGATTTGATTGAGATCTATAAAATCATTAATGGACATGAAAGTGTAAAACTTTTTAATGGCATTAACCTTTCTCCAAATCAAGTATACAATTTGAGGAAACACATAAAATACATGGTAAGAGAAGATGTCAAAAATTTTATGCATCGTAATCATTTTCTGACAAATCGTGTGGTTAAAATTTGGCATAGACTGTCTGAAGAAATAGTTAGTTCTAAAATAAAGAACATTTTTAAAACTAAACTGGACATATGGTTTAAAAAATTATATTTACTTCTATAGCTTGTAAAAGCTTAACCCCTTTGGGTCGCAGTATTTTTTACTACTACTAGTAACTTTAAAAAATTATACAAAAATTTTTATACAAATTTCCATATTAAATCTAATTTAAGCATTTCTATTTTTGCGTACCGTTTTATTCTCAATTTAATATATTTTGTAGCTTTTTTAAAATTAGATAAATATTTTATTTTTTCTTAAAAATAGTTTTATTTGCATTTTCTTGATTGTAAAAATTTTACTCTAAAGACAATATTTGAAAAAATTTCATCCCAACACAAACAATGGGGATTTAAATCATGAATTTTCTCAGCAAAAAAATAAAATAAAATAAATTTAATGAAAAATAAAACAGAAAAAAAAACAACATAATAATAATAATAATAATAATAATAATAAAAAAATAAAGCTTTTAATTTGGCAAAAAAATGGACATTGACATTTTTCCTATTATTAACGGTTTGAGAGTTTTTCTAACTATTTTGTCTAGTCGCTCAAAATTTACAATATTAAACATTTGCTATATTCTAAACTCAAAATAAAACAAACATATTTTTTCAAATCTCATTTAAATGTACAATGACTCGATGTTGTTAATTTTTTTGACTTGAATGAAAATAAAATTTTACAGAATGCCAAGCGCTCATAATAAACCGGCACTAGAGCAGTGATTCATTCATACAATTGGACAATTGACTGACAGCTAGACCAATCGAGCCAACTTCATCGGCCAAATTATTTACAGCTATTTTCTTAAATTGATTTAGCTTGTTCAGCGATGAAGAACTAGATGCCGATGAGACCGATGATGCCGAAATGCTTAGCGGTGAGCTAAAATTTAATAATGACTGCTTGACTTGTTCATCTTTGAAAATTTTGTTGCTATTTTCATTATCGACTGGAGGTTTGTCCAAATTGGTATGATGACATGACAAATCCGCCATGCTTTTTGAATTTGATTTTTTGTTATTTTTTGCCAAATTTGCTTTTTTCCTCGATTTAAAATTGACCAAATCATCACGGCACTCTTCTTCGCTTTCGTCCACTACACCAGCAATGGTGTGCCTGCGGATTATTTTTTTAGCAGGTGCAATAAACGATAAATCCTCGTAGCTAGACGAAATTGATGAGAGCGAGGCAAATCGCTGAGCTCGGTTGATTTTCATTTTGCGAACCATGGGTGACGCAGACACGCATGAAGATGAAGAGCCGGCTACTACACCCGATGTGGATGACGATGACGATACCGATGAGGATATATATTTACACTTTATTGAGTCTATTTTTCGGTAATCGTCTTCAATTATTTCCATTTGAGCATTGATCAAATCAATTTCCAATTTTTTCATTAGTTTATTAAGACGTTCTAAATTATCCTCATTTGTTTTCTCTAGATCTTTCAAATTGATTGGTTTGGTCGCGTATGGGAGCTTGTTTTTAACCGAGTGTACATAATTCTTGCGAATCAATGGAGTCGATTTTTGGCCATCAGGCCGATTTTCATAGGTTTTTAGTTTTATTAATGAATCATCTAAAAATTTTGTTTCAAGTGACTTTTTCTTCTTGAACAATTTTCTTCGATTTAGGCTAGTTTGACTAGCTTCTAAATCGTATGAATTCACAGTTTGATTTATGGACGGCGAGTTTAGGCCAAGAATGAAGCTTAGCGGCTTGAAACGAGTGTCGACTGAGCGACTGCGCTGCTTGGCTTCTTTAAATGATTGCTTAATAGAAAAGCCTTTAGTGTGTTTGATGGATTTTTGATTTGTGTTGCCACCACGATTGATTGCCGTCACAGACTTGGAACTTCTCAGACTCGGCTTTTCACTTAAATTAAAAAAGTTAAATTTTGGCAATTAGATTTTTGGAATAAAAAAAAAAAATAATTTTCAAGCAAAAGATTAGGTTCGATTCAAGTCCGATTTTGTGTCATGCATCTAAAGCATTTTCAAAATTAATCAATCAAAACCATATTAAATTACTAAATTTTAACCTTTAATTTCTAATTTTAATTCTAAATCTAAGGTCTTTTAATACTATAAAATAAATATAAGACAAATATGTATCTAAATGGAATTTGATTGATAAAAGCTTATATACCTTTTAAATTGAATGTTAATAGGCTGTCGATTAGAATTCAAGTTGGAATAGTAGCCAGAATCATTGGAGCTCTGATTGCTTGATGAAGTATTGACATTTGAGTTGTTCGAATTCCATTTTGACCGGAGCAGCTTAATAATGTTGATCAAAAGGTCTGAATATGCTATAGGCTCTATGTATGAACAAAACTGCTGTGATAAATGCTGTTCAGCCGAGTCTTTTATTTCTACAGGAATATTCTCTGTTTGCGTTTGATCGAACAACCAATCATGCTAAACAAAAAAAAGATAATTTAAAAAATTTTATTAATTCTTAGTAAAAAATTTTAATATTAGATTATATTTTAAAAATTTTGTAATTATTTTGCAATAATACAGAATAGACAATAAAAATTTCCGCCAGGATAGAAAAGGAACTATTATTTGTTGTTTGCAAATTTGGAAAAAAATTTCAAGTGTAAGGTGTTTCAGTACGATTATGATAATTTTTAAATAAGAGCTTGAGTTATTTTAATTAACTTTTTTGTTTTCAAATAAATCTGTGGTTGATGATTTATATGAAGCATTTTTTAAATTTTAATACAGGGTGAATTTTTTATTTAAATATGCAGAGAATAGTTAAAAAAAATCAAAATACTTAAAAATATTTTTTTTGCTCTATTTTATTCAATTGTACTTCCTTTTTTATGAGTCTTTTTATTATTTCTTTTTTAAATCAATTTTATAAAGAGAATGAAAAAAAATTGCTTGGGTCTAAAAGTAAATTTTTTTTGTCTATTTTTTAAAATTTTAATAGATATTGGTTAATTATTAAAATTAAAGTATAATCTAATAAAAGCTTTTAAATAGAGAAAAAACTTTAAAAGAATTCATTCTGAAATTTGAGATCAAACAGACAAATCAATAAAAGCAAAAATAATTAGACTGGAAGAAATAAGATATGATAATTTGTTTTCTAGAAAAATTCGAACCATGTTTAGTTTTTAAAAGTCCACGAAACAAATATCGTTATTTAAAAATATTCAATTTTTATAATCGGTCTTTCATGATAAGAGCACAAGCTAATTGAACTAAACTCGAAAGTTTTAGTTTAAAAAATATATATTTAATCAAACTACGTCAAACAAAATGAATTATTATGTGAAAAACCACTTGAGTTCTCATACCTAGTTTAGTCAAAAAGTTCTTATTTCTAAACGTGTTTTTCACTTTTTTAGTTTTTTATACATCAAAAAAATAAATGAATTTTTAATTTAGAAAAAATTTTTCAAGAAAGTTTATCAATGGTGTCTCTTAATTTCAGTCTTCTTAATTGCAATATGATTAAAATATATATTAAATATATGTGCACAATAGTTTTTTGTTTTTTTTTGAGTGTTTGATGCAATAAAATAAGTATTTACTGCCATAGCTTTATTTGAGCTTAACCCGAATGAGTCGCAGTATTTATTACTACTAATACTACTAATAAATATAGAAAATAAATACTCATATTTTTCAAATTAATAAATTAAATTACTGCTAAGAGTTTGGTGGGTTTAAGATTGAAAATTCTGTAAATTTTTACTTACAGAAAAAAAATATAAATTTAAAATAAAATTTAAAAAAAATTTCTTTGAGACAGTCTTCAAGAAAGTCTCAAAGAAACTTTATGTAATATTAGAACATAATTGAAATTAAATTTGAGAGCTAAACCAAAAGTGATTATAATTTAAATTTTTTCTTGTTTCAAAATTTACAATGTCCAAATTACGTTTCTAGAAATTATTCAAATAGTGAAAAAATAAACATTATAAAACAACTGAAATTTTAGAATTTTTTATTCAATAAAAAAGATATGGGGAAATACTATGTAGCTAAAATTTTCACTAAGGGAAAGGATTACTGAAACTGATTTTTTAGCATGATTTTCTCATCTGTCAATTAATTTAAAAACTTTTTTTTTTTTTAAATCGATGAGTCAATGACATGGGTGTTATTCAAGGTCACAAAGAAACAAGGGCAAAAAAATTTAGGTTTTTTGAGCATTAATGGTACACTTATGTAATAAAAAATTAATTATTTTTAAAATTTTTACTCATTTCTGAGAATTTTGATGAAAATTTAAAGAGTATCGCTTGAAAAATGTAAAATAATAAATATTTTATATTGAAAGAAATATCATCAAGAATTTAAATTGATCAAATTTTTGACGTCAAGTTAAAAATAAAAGCATTAAATAATTTTTACTTAACTAATTGTAACAAAAAAAATTAATCTAACTTATAAATAATTAATAATTGACTTACGTAGATTAGGATAAGTTCAATCAAAAGCGATTGAGCCAAATGATCACTGCGAATGGTTTCACAATTGGCCTCATTGTGTCTAATAATCGATTGTGAAAATGCTATGGATAAATTTTTAATGGTCATTTTATTATGCTGATAGGCAGCAGCGACTCTTCTCAAATGAGCTGTCAAGTACTTGAGAGTTTCGTAGTTGTGCTTGGGCAGTTTGTTGAGCAGTTTTTTAACGCCGATTATGCGTATTTGATGATGTTCAAAACGACATATTTGAATAAATTCATTATACAACTGCGAAGTGGTCAACGAATCGGGCAATTCGTTCAGAAAGCATTTAAGCAAAGAGACAACCGCGTGCGGATTGTCCCAATTGTAATCTGACACGTCTATGCTCATCACGCCACTATTTAGCTGAGATCTAAGCGCCAGGACGACTTGTTTTTGGCCGACTTTTCTATACAAACCCTCGTCAATAATGTGAATTTCGATCAATCGAGTGCACAGCTCAATTACAACGGGTATGAATAGCGAAATGGTCGAGGCCTCGCAACGCTCCAACGGAATGCCAAAGTTTCGACTCTGAACCATATAGTCGTCATTGAGACCGTGTGTCATTTGATCCGTACTAGTATTGGTCATAAAGTCTTTTATTCGTCTGGTCATTTGACGCACCCATTTGCGATTATCTCGACGCGGGCTCACGTCTTGCTCGATGTGTTTTCGCGTATAGGAATCGTCCGGCGACGAGTTAAGCAATTCGTTTGAATTGTTCATTGATTTTAGATTGAGTGTTTTTGGCGAGTATGTGCTTAAGTCAAGCGAATTATTCGACTCGATTGTGTTCAATAGCCAATTGTTTTTGTTGTTATTGCTATTGTTATTGTTCGATATAGACGTTACTAATTTGTCTAAAGAATCATTTGAATTCTCTTGCATTACTCGTATCCATTCTAACATGGAGTCATGATCAATTGTCTGAAATAAGTATTCAGAATTAACCGAACGAATTTTGAATACATTTTTGCGTTTAGTGTAATCATAAGCAATGTCAATAAGAGAATTTTTGATGTTAATTGGATAAGATGAGTCCATTGAGGGAACCATAATGTTGTCTTTTTTCTCTTTGCACAAGAACAATTCGCCGCTCTTTTTTAGCACAGCCCAAGCTGGTCGCCACGATCGGTCGTTCGATCGTTTGCCATCTTTGACCACCATTTTACAAATTAAAACTCCCTCTTTAATTGTTTCGTTTATTTGAGACAAAAAGTCATCTGATGCAATTATGTTCTTGTTCTCCACAGCTTGTAGTACAACTGGCGTTTTTTCGCCAAAAAAACTCTTTAGTTTTTTGATACTGGTGTTGCGCGTTTGACCCGATTTGTGTGTTTGTTTCGAGTCTGTTTTTTTGCTCTTCGAAATGTGCTTGCTGCGCGCTAGTTCATCGCTGTCCTGATTTGAACTCGTGGCCAAAGGCTGTAAGGGCGCCCGGCTCGAAGCTTGCGCCGATTTGACCCTAGGGTGCTTGAGCACAGGAGTGTCCGAGTCGATCGTTCGGTGTGACGCGTTTACACTCGCCGTCGGCCTTCCTGTATCCGACCACGTCTGCTGATATTCGTCTTCGATTATCCGGTTTGTGCTCTTGGACCTTTCGCTAGACGGCGTCGATGTTAGTTTGTTAAGTTGATTTTGCTGATTAATTTTGAGGAGCTTTTGCTGTCTCATGACAGTTGAAGATGGCGAGTAGTAGAATGGCACTGACGATGGATTCAAAAAATCGTAGTCGTTGCTCTCTGTTTCGTTTATTGGTGCAAAGTCTGAAAATAAAATTAAATTTTTTAGACTTGTTTAATTTAGAGCTATATTAATCCTGAATTAAATGGTTTATAGTCATAAATATTCATTTAATTTGGGATCAGAATGGATTTAGTCAATATGGTATGATATGAATTAATTAGAACAAAAAAGGATTCATCTAAATTTATGCAATTTAGCACAATTTGTTGGTCAACTAGAGTTTTTGTTGTTGTTGTTGAAAAAAATATATTTTTTTCTTTAAATCATTATGATAAAAAATTTTATTGTATTTAAAAAATTTAAAATAAAAAAATTCAAAGATACTTTCATCTGATTTTGACTCAAAGAAACGCTAGGCAAAAAACTAATCTCGATTAATAAAATAAATTGTTAAATATTTAAGACTGATAATAAAGCATTTTGATAGTGAAATAAGCTTGCTTGCATTGACTCTAGTTATCATAGATTTTTTTTTCATTTAATTGATTGACTTGTAATCTTAATTTTTTTCTTAAGAAATTTGGCTAAAATTTTTTGTTATTAATATTCAATTTAGCAAATTATTTAATACAGAAATGAAAAAATTATTGAACTTTTTTCTAAAAAAAAAAATTTCAGATCAAAATCTGTTAAAAAAGTGAAGATTTTGTATTTAATCAATATGTAATTATACCAAATCCAAAACCAGCAACTCTTGAATCTATTTCTCGGAATGAAATTGCAACCTAACCAAGCTTTTCAAACAATATCAGTAATGATTAATGAAAATAAAAATTGTCAAACAGCAAAAAAAAAGAGAAAGACGATATAAAAAAAGGTGATATAGTCGTGTAAAAAAATATAAAGAATAATTTTTTTGAAAAAAATATTTTAGTTGATGAAAAAAAATACTTCTAATTATTAGTTAAATAATCAAATTAGTTGTAGCTTATACCTCATATTATTTGTAAATATTTTATTTGTTCTATAAAAGTTTTGGATTTAAATTTATCAACTAAAAATTTTTTTTGGTAAAATTATACATGACCAATCAGCTGAAAAGAGGAAATGTTTAATAAAGGTAAAGTCCCTTAAATTTTAATTTAAGAAATGTAGCTCGAACAAGCTCTGGTTTTAGTAAATATGGAATCTTTTTACTTTTAATCGCAGGCAATTTCTAATATTCGTACGTTTTTATTTAATTTTACCTGGCTTAGATTGCTTAGTAAATACTATTTTATTTTAATTTCAGATAACTTAATCTTTAATCTTATTTTTTAATTAAAAAAAAATTCCTTTGTTTAATAATTCAAAAACTTTTAATATTTTCAAATTAAAATAAAGAAAAATAAATAAATTAGACAAGTAATTTTTTAAGTCTAAAATTTTAGAGTACTAGGTGACCACCAAATCTTGAAAATTCGAGGTTTAAAAAAAATTATGGAAAAATTAATTTGAATACTCGGATTTTCAAAGTTGGCTTTCAATTTTCTTTTATCAGTGAATTTTGATTATTTACATAAATACATTTGAATAAATAAATTAAGTAAATAATTTTTAGAATTTTAGTCACTGCTATATTTTATATTGAAAGAAAAACTCTTGATTTAGCTTATTTTTCATAGTTTTTTTAACAATTCCTAAATTAAACTCAATACAAGCTTAATTATTATCTAAGTCTTCTTTTTGATCAAACCAAATTCAGTTAATTAAGATACTTGAAGACAATCTAAATGCTTATTAGGATAAAATAGAATTTATTTCCATAATTTTAATTAAAATTGTTTGATAGGCAAAAAAAATCTGAAAGATATTTTATTTAATGGCTGCTTTTCTCTTTTTTTTTTCATGATAACATTAAACGTGATTAATAATAGTTTTTAGACATTTTCGAATCTTAATCGTAATATTTTAATAGCTTAAAAGAATAAAAAACGGAATTAATTGAACAAAGACCAAAATTTCTCTTACTTGACTGCATTAATTTGTTTATTTTGAAGTCATTTAGTTGAACCGCATTTAGATAAGAATGTTGACGTATAATAGATGAGTAGTTGAGTGATGGTGTATTGATGTTGGGTGAAATTTTTGACCGATTTTGTTGGTCAAATTTTGTTTGATAACTCTTGGAAGATGATTGCTGCGCTTGTTGCGGAGAGGACGGAGGACTTGCCAATGTAATTCCACTAGGACTAGTACCTATATCAGAATCAGTGCTTGTGGTTTCACCAGCATCACTATTCAAAGCTAATGATCTTGTTTGACTTTTGTTAGTGCTAGAAAATATTAAAAAAATTAATGTATTTTTTAAAAAAATGTTTTACATAAATTCGACAAAATTTTCTCATGAGAGACTGAGAACTCAATTAAATCTTGTTTGAACATCTAAAATTATTAATTATTCTTAGTTAATTTTGCATGAGCCTAGACTAGAATGATTGCGCACTAAATGTGAGTGAAAAAAAAAAACAACTTAATTTTTAATTTAAATGCATTTATTCACAAATAATTGGAGAAAATTGTATCATAATTTTGAATTACCTAAATAAAAAAGAGACAAAATAGATGTTTAAATAACTTCCCTGAGGCTTTCCGCCTATTCATCACAATCGATTAGTCTTAGACGTCAGTTTTTTGAAAATAAAGACTGAAATCTATTAATTCTTAATTATTTTCTTAATAGATGAATTATTTTTAGTTTAAGTCTTTGCTTTATCATTGGCAAAAAAATTAAAAAACAATATTTTCAACTAGAAAAATAGCCTATCTTTATTTTATATGTAAAAATAACGAGATTAATTTTTTACTTTCCTGTCAAGTATTTTATTTAAATAAAATAATATTTGATTATTTTTAATTATAAACATTTTCCTGATCTACCTGAAGCTTCGACACAATTATTTATAATTTTTCAAATTTTAAACAAAGGTGTTAATGCTTGGAGTTTTTTCAAATTAAACAAAAAATAAAAATTGGAGAAAATTTTTTTTTCAAAAAGAGTAATTAAAACTACCTCTTGATTTTGTTTGTATTTGATTTAGGCAATTGAGAAGAATGGTATCCTTCGTATAAATTTGCTTTTCTAAATTCGTTTTCATTTGAATTGATCTCAAATGGTTGCATTTGATGGCTAGTCTTAGTGTTGGTGGTGTTTTTTCTAATTGGTGATGAAGTTATCGAGCGACGTTTGGCAATTAATTGTTGAAGTTTAAAATTGCTTGATTCATCATTTGACTCATTGAAATTAGATGACGCCATAATGTCAACAAGTGGATTAGTAGACGAGTTTTGTTCGTAAAAATTGGACATGGGTGTACTGACTGCGTTCGAGTCTCCTTTATTAAAAATGCTATTTTTTCTTTGGTTTAATTGAGCTTGTACAAATGGGCTTCGGCTATTTACATGATGAACTTAAAAAAATAACAAATATTATTTATCATTAAAAAGAGTGAATTAAGTTTATTTTAAGAAAAAAATTGAAATCGAGATTAAAAAGTATTTAAAATTAGAAATAAAAAAAAATTTGTTTCATATCAACTTAAATTTACATACTAAATCATAAATTGTCTTAGGTCTTAATTTTACTTTCTGTAATCTATTTGACTTTTCTTTGCTTGCCTACAAAAAGAAAGCTATAGAGCACATTTATTTGGCGAGTAATTTGCACCAACGATTAAATCCAAAAACTAAATTAGATTTTGGGCAAATTTTCCGATCTTAAATTACAAATATTTATGCAATTAGAGACTAGCTTGATTTTTTATGTCAGAATAGTCAAGATCCTATTTCAATCTTGAATTTTTACTATTTTACAGTCCTAGATTTATTTTATAATTTTTAAAATATCACTTTTATTTTGTCTTATGAATGTTTAAACAAGAAAAAATAAAACTATTAAGAAAAAAAATATTGTTCTTATTTGGGCTATATTTAGCTTTAAACTCAAATCCAAAAATTCTTAAATTATTCGTATAACATATGAAATTTAGACAAAACACTTGATATCAACAACTATGAGCCCCGATAAGTTTTTTTTTTGTTCAAATTTTTAGAATCAGTGAAGTGTTTTTTTTTTTTAATTTAAAGAATCCTTGAATAATTGAAAGTGGTCTGTGATAAGCCGAATTTTTTTGTCTATTCGCATTTGTATCCAAAAATTTCATCACATATTCAAAGTAAAAAAAAAAGGTGATTTAGCTGATATCTTAAAACTGTTAAGCAAACATCTCAAAGGTAAAAAACGAAAAGAAAATATTTCAAATATTTGTATGAAAAATGTATCATTGATAGTTTATTTGCTCAAATCGATATGAGGTCAATTTAAATTTCTATTGTATCGGCTCTTGCAAAAATCTGATCAAATTGATTCATTTACAACAATATTTTAGGTCCAAAAACAAATTAATTAAGCTATTTTAGTCGCAAAGAAATTCCAGTTCTAAAATCAAATGTCCAAAAGTAATTAGAGAAAATAGCGGGCGCTAGACTTGTTTATGCTACGACTTGGGTCAAATTTAATTGAGTTCAGTGTTTTTTTTAATTGTTGCCTTTGATTTGTTTTACGTGCACTAGAAATTTATTTAAAACAAGTTAACTTTGGCGAGAGGCTTTTCGACCGATAGTTTTAATAAAAAACTATTTAGTTAATTTGAATTATAAATTCATCACTAAAATAAATAAATAAAAATGAAAGTCTTGAAAAAAAAACTTAAAAAATAATTTTAATATTTTTTTTTTTTATTTCTGGATAAGTTTAAAAGAGACTAAGTGCCCGCTGAACTAAAAGTTTGCTGGCTTCTAAGAATTTTATTACATGAATTACATTATTTATTCATAAAATTTATAACTAGCTATATTTGTTATTGTCTAAAGCTAATTTATTTATTATCTTGTTGAAGCATCATTTCGAAAATTAGCAAATATTTTAGCAAAATATTAATTTTGGAAATTGTGTGCGCAATTTTCCTAAAATCTACCGTAATACAAGACACTATTAGCCTTGATATTTTTAAATATCATACGAAAATTTTTAGAAATTTATTTATAATTGATCTAAAATAAGTATTAAACCAATATATTTATCTTATTTAGCCTTAAGGTTTACAAAATAAATTGGGATATTTATAGCTCATTCATGGTAATTATTTCTAAATTGAATTAAATACTACTTGTCAGATTTTGACCCTAATTATTATTTGTATGATGTTTTTTTGTTATTTGCCTAAATCAAGAGTTGTTAAGATCATAAAAAAAAAAAACGATTAGTAAATCTCGTAAACTATCCAGTGATTAATTATTAAAAAAAAAAAAATTAGCTCGTGGCCTTGATTTAAAAAAATCACTAGCTGTTTACGCGAGTTATTTTACTGAAAATAATATCTAACAAAAGACCTGTTTAAAGTGAAGACTTGGTAACAATATTGGATCCAAAAAATATTCATATGAAGCTTATAATTAAAAAAAATGGTACACGCACCAAAAGAGTTTAATAAGAGCGTTAAATCTTTCGGTTCAACCGAAGACATTTTAAATTAGTGATGCTCTTACTTTTTATATGAGTGTTTAAAATGATTTTTCCATCAAATTGAATAAATTATTATCAAAATAAATGTAGTGCTAAAGCAAAAGTTTTATGTAATGGCACACCATACTTAATAATTGAGAATATAACTAGAAACACAATAGAAGATATGCACCAGCTTTTTTTTCAAATAGAAAAAGCCTTTTGTTCAAATCATGCCATATTGCCTTATTTAAAATATCAAATTTAGAGCCAATATCAAAAGGAAAGAAACAATAAAAAAGAACATTAGACAAAATTTAATTTATCAGAACTTGGAAAAAAAAAATCATAAATTATTCGATCAAAGATTACGCAACAAGTCAACAGAATATTGAAAGTGAGTGCATTAGATAAAACAACTTTTTAGAATTAGCATTTAAATAAATCTAAATTAGATAAAAATTTTAATACTAGAAAGCATCTATTACTTTTATTTAATGTTTATGATATAACAAAAATGGCTTTGTAAAACTTAACATTTCGAACAGAGTCATGGTAATGTGTTTTATTATTAATGCTATCAATTTATGGGCTTCAGTGCAAATAATGCTTTTATTCGGCTTAAATTCTAATTTGCTTGTAAATAAAATTTGATCTTAGAAATTACAAACTACTTGGCAACTATTTTAAATCTATTGCTTAGGTTTATTTTTTAGCTATAATTTTTGCCAAATTCGTATAATAACCTAAATTTGTCATTAATAACAAAGATTTGTCGAAATTTGAATTCATGTTTTTTTCTCTAACTTGTAATCAAAACTCATTCACTTTCTTAGCTTTGAAATTTAATTCAATTGAATTTTTTAAATCCATTCTTTGTTGAAAAATTTTGAATAGATTCTTTGTTCAGCATCTAATATCCTTTGATGAGAAAAGAAAAACACGATATTGCATGATTCATTATACTAATACAATTTAGGATCGTTTCTTTGAAATTTTGATTAAAAAAAAATCGATTTCTGACATTCGAACCAATTTGCAAGTGCAGTCCGTGCAAATAATTGACCCGATTTTTGAAGAGCCCTGCTTGAGATCAAAGGAGTTATAATTAAATCATTATGTCAAGTAAACCAATAAATTTTAAAGTATTCTTCTTAACCTTTGAATTTTTGAAGCTTAGCTCAACTGTGACCACTATAGAATTTTGAATTTTTTTGAAGTGATAAAATTTAAGAAAATCCAAAGAAAATAGATATTAGGGTAAAATAACTCTAATCCGTTCAAGTTTTGTTCAATTTAATTCTCAAGTTAAATTTCTATTAAAGCTATAGAGACTTGGTAAATTTTTTTATCTTATTTGTTTAAGGTAGATTTTTGATTAAAAAGCGAGATCAATTTTTATTTATCACTTAATCCTTGAGGAAATTACGAGTGACACTAAATAATACCATGGAGAAATTAATTATTAGCTTTTTGAATTTAAACTCTTTTATTGGTATGAAAAAAATAGGCTAAAAGCAAATTTTGAATGTTAGATTAGACATTTTATTTAAAAAAACTAAAAAGAAAATATTTTAATTTAAAAAAAATGCATTATTGCTAATATAAAATAAATTTTGAAGCAAAATTTTTCTTTATTTATCAATCAAATTTATTTATTTTTAAACCCAAAATCAACCAGGTTTTTTCTAAACTCTGATTAAATTTAAAATTTGTTTACTAATTAAATTTTTTAAAAATATTTTTTTTCAATATTTTAAAAAATTTAGATTCAAAAATAATTTTTTTTTATTAAAAAATTTACAAACTAATTTAATAAATTGTTTCTATCTTTCAGAATAAATCAGACTTTAGTCTGGAATCAGAAATATTCAAAAATACCTGACAGTCCAAATTGTATTGGCATCAAATGACATAAAACTGTTAACTCGCTTGAACATGCAGTTCTTTCATCAATAATTAGATAGGTTTGGAAAAAAAATTTTTTTTTAAAAAAAAATTGAAAGAAAAAAAACAATTATTTTTTGATAGCCAAATAAAAAATTTACTGGGTTTTCATTTATACGAACTTAATTTTTTTGTCAGTAAATGGGAAATCACATAGTGCTATATCGGCAGATCTTATGTAACCTTATTTGATTTTACGATTAAATTAATAAATAAAATGAGAGAGAGAGTGTTTGGCTTCTCTATGGCCTTTGATAAAGTTTCTAACAAGAAATTGGCGTTTAAGAATTTCCGAACTTAAGATCATACGAAATTGAACGATTTATATCTTGTAATACAATGGACAGACAATTGATGAAAAAGCTATAAAAATGGTTCAGAAAAAGAACCTTGACCGAGAATCATTAAGATTTTTCAATGCATCATTTGTTAGATCTCAGTTGGTGTATGCTGTATGCACCTAAAGTCCTAATTTAAAAACAGATATCAAAATCTTTGAAAAAATTAAGAGCGACATAGCTTATTGATTCCACTAGAAATAAGCTCTATGAAAACAGATTCAAATATTTAAGTCTCATGAGTCTTGAAAATTGTTGTTTATAAGGAGATTAAATTCAAGTGTATAATATTGGTAAAAGGTTTTGAAAAAGTATCATTAATAAATGGTATAGTAATATAAAAAGCCTACAAAGATCATATCACAGAATTACAGACTGTTGCAGGAAATTAGGAGAGGCTCATTGAGAAATAGTTTTGTAAACTCTTGAAGCAATTTAACATTGAATGATAAAAACAATAAATATTTTCAAAGCGAAAAATGAAAAAAAAGTCTTTGAAATGGTGAGTAAATTTAAACCTTTTTTAACGTTAATGTAAAGAAATAAATATATTTATAATAAACTAGGAATTTCTTTAATTTTTTAATAAACGAATTTCTGCCAGTTGTTTCAAGTGTTTCATTTTTTTAATGCTTGAAAGTTATACTTTGGTATTAACAAAAAACGAAGCAAAAATTAAGCTCAAGTCTTGAACTCATTCTGCAAATTGTATTAGCTAATTCATATTCTAATACAATTGCTTATTTTTTGGAACATTTTCTTATTGATGAATAACACCAAATTTCTCAGATTCTCTTTTAGACTTCTCAAATTTTTGACTATTCTAATTTAAAATTAATTTTTTTATCTTTTTTATCTAAACAGTTTATAATCAATTTTGGCCAAATGTCAATAAAATTGTGCAATAAATTAAATAAGTGTCAAATTGACACCGCCGGTCCTTAGAGGTATATTTTTGTTTGAATTAAGATTCAATTTTTTTAATTCAAAATTTCAATTTTTATTTTTATTTTTGATACCAAATAAAGTTTGTGAAATAAAATTACCAAAAACTTTTTTCAAAAAAAAATATTTAAAGATTTATATTCAAAAAGTGTCAAATTGACACCGCGGTCCTTTGAGTGTAAAGAATAAGATTCTAATTTAAATTAACTTTATTAAGCAAGTGGAAAAAAAATTTCAGGATTTTTTAATCACCTTCAAAAATTTGTGATCAGTTAATATATTTTTATATTTCGTTATTTACTTTTTTTATAGGTCTAAATATTTTTTTCAAAATCGTTTTAATCTTTGAAAATTTCTGTTAATGTTTTAATATAACAAAAAAATACATACAAAAATAATTTTGATTTAGACTTGGATCCTGAGAATTATTATTCCATTTGGAATCATTTTTATCTACATCATTTGCTTTACTAAATCGAACTGGTGACAAACTATTTGTCTTTTTGTTTAAAGAATTCTTCAACAATTGCTGTTGATGTTGTTGATGCTGCAAAAACATTAAATGAATTTCGTTTTGTTTAGATAAGTCTAGTTCGGCAAATTTGCTCTTTAACTTTTCGTATCGTTCCGGATCGATTTCCTCAAAATGTGCTGCTCTTTCAGCAACTGTTTCCAAATTGGCTCTAGACATCAATCGTTTACATTCACCTCTGTACGAAGATCGATTTGCATGATTAAAATTTGTCAAAGTCTTTTGGCCTAGAGCATTTATTTCTTTGTTCTTATTTTCATTTATAAAACTTTTCTCTTTTTCTGATGAAGCCAAATTTTTCAAATTTTGACTAACGTTTTGACTAAAAGAATCTGATTTTTTGACGCAACTAGACGGCGTTGGTGTACGCTCAAGATCTCTTGTTTCATCAAACGAAAAGCTGTTTGTTTGATTTTTCAGTGATGGCTTTCGATTTAACGATTTGTCTGAGAACGACTTATTTTCCATTTTATTTGTTTTCTCGAATATTTGTCTACGATTTTCCACAAATTGTTTTGATACTTGTTGAGCACTTAATGTTTCTTGATTTGTAGTTATTACTTTTGGTTTATTGATGGGAAATTCGACTTGTGGAGCCAAGTCATTAGAAATAGCTGATCGATTGCCACTTGGATATCTGTTGTCGTACAGAGCTCTATGTACTGTTTCTATATATTTACTAAATGTATTGGATTTGTTTAGATTAAAGGACGAGCCTGCTAGCGAAGAGTCACAGTCTTGAAAATAATTCAAAGTTGATGTGGTATTTGTTTGGGTTTGAGACATAGTTGAATTGGAAGAGTTTGATGAGGCCGCGGATGATGAAGACAAGGCTGAATTGGATGAAAGATGCGATACGGGAGAGAGTGCGGTCGATGACGGAGAAGTCGAGTTTATCTTAGAGGGCGAACTTGTCGAAAAAAACGGATTCTGAGAGAGCGAAGGTGATGTCTCGCGTGCGACAGTCGTTTGCCGCGCATTCCGCAAATTGATCAAGTCTGGTTGAAAAAATGGATGGGGCTGTTTTGAGTCAAATTTGTAGCTTATTTTTGGATCATAGTAAAATGGATTAGTTAGTGGTGACTTAAACTTTTGGTCATCTTGGATCCTAGGCGGCAAGTATTTATAATCTCGGCTCATGTTAAATGTCGTGTCTTCCCCTAATAAAAACAATTTAATATTTAAAAAAATGACTCTGAAATATTTTTTTTACTAGATAATTTTTTTCATAACAAAAACAAATAGTAAATAAAAAAGATATTTTTTGTATTATTTTTGTCAAGTGAGTGACATCACGTGTTCTGTTTTCGAAGCCCAAGCAATTTGAGTAGAAAATACAAATGCCTAATCCTAAAAGACTTCGGAAATCGTTTAAATTTTACAACACTTTATTTTTTGTGTATCAGAGAAGCCTATAAAATAATTGCTAGTCTCAAAAATAGGTTCAAAAATTAATAAATTTCGCCTTAAAAAAAGTGTCACAACCGAAAATTTTTATTAAAATTCATTCAACTGAACGAAACAAATAAAATATAATTCAAATTTTTTGAAATTTTTTAAATCTTTTTGACAATCAGTTTTTAAAATCTAATAAAGAAAAATAACGCATAAAATATATGCTTGTTTTTTTTTTAACATTTACATGCCGAGCTGTCAAAAATTTTTTTCATTTTTTTTCTTATTTTACAATATTTGACATATTCACTCGTAGTTGAATTCTGAATACAAATTTCTATATTTTTTAACCATCAAACCTGTGATTGCGTTACTTTGTTTTATTTTTTATCATCATTTTAATTAAAACCTTTAAAATCATGAGATTTAATTTAGAAATATTCTAATTGAGACTAGAAAAAAAATTTAACTAACTCAATTTTTTTTCAAATTTCAATTCATATGTACACTTTTTAAACTTAGAACTTATTAGACTTAAAAATTAGCTAATGACCAAAAAAATGAAGTAAACAGAATTTAAATGAAAACTCCACCACTCAAGAAATTCTATTTAAGTTTAGAAAACCGTCTTTAATTAAATCATTTTGTTAACAGCTATAATAAATTATAAAGATAACTATAAATCTTTTAATTAAAAATGGGATTAAAGCTATAAACTTTGTTATTTTATTATAGAGATTTTTATTTATCTCTAGTTTTTAAAATTAACATAGACCGCTTAAAACTTTTCAAGGGTATATATATGTATATATATGATAAACATTGAAAGTTATTTTCAGAAAATTTTTTTAAAAAGTTGAACCAATTTTATGAGTATGAAAAATTTAAATTGAATTTTATTAAGTTAATCAAGCTTTTAAAATGAAAATTTTAAATAACTTTATCAAAAAATTTAAAGACCGTAAGCTTACACCATTAAATAAATAAAAATATGAGAGAGTAAATATTTTAGTAACTGATTCTTAGTTCAACAATGTTTTTTTTACAAGTTTTTATAAAGACTCAGCAACGAAAAAAAAAACAACAACAAAATTTCTTGATAGCATAAAAAATTGTTTACACTGTTTTTCTTTTCATTCTTTTTCTCTTTAATCAAAATTTTTTACTTTTTATTTTTGTTATTTTTGATAGTAGAAAGAGAAAAAAAAAATTTCTTGAAAAATTAACATCAAAGCCTGACAATTAAAAATAATTCAAATTTTCATACCTTTTGTTGAAAACGGTGTCGTATTGTAATTAATATATTTTTGATTAAATTTTGAATCAATTGGATTATCAATTGAACCGAAGTTCGAATAATTGTTCAATTGAGATTTATTCAAAGTCTCTTTATTTTGGTTCAAACTTGCTGATTGTACATTGGGCACCATGATGCCATAATTTGAAAATTCCTCTTTTGAATATGCTTTTGCTATTACTTCCTGAAGATTTTTTAATTTTAGCTGTGCAAGTGGCACTGGCCTACTTGGCGAGTTTTTGTCAGCTTCTTGGTACAAAGCACTTGTTCTATTGTTAATGGCTGAGCTGTCCATGCGTGACTCATAGCCAGAATCGACTGGCGATCCACTTCCTTTGGTATTATTTTTCAAAAACGAGTAGAATAGTGCACTCATGCCTAGTGAGCCAAATCCAATGGTATTTCTATTAGACCGATTGTTCAAAGGTGTTGCAGATGGCAAGCTAGAATTGGCAGCTGAACTTGAAGCTGTATAGTTTCCGGATATGTTGCTGCTATTAGTTGACACTAATGATCGATTTATCGGATAGTGTAAGGGAGAACTAGTGTTGTCTGTTGAAATTGAATTTGTGTTTGTTTCATATGGTGAAACAGTGGATGGCCTTTCGAGTATTTGATCTTTCTTCACTTGGTTTTGACTTGAATCCGAAAATGGCTTGGATAAAGCAGTGGTTGATGAGGACGCAATAACTTTAAGCTCTAACACAAGTCCACTATAAAAATGAGAGTTAATTAGAAGAAGTTTCAATTTCAATTAAAATATTTTACATTAGTTAGAAGGTAAATTTAATAATAGAAAAGAAAAAAATTTAATCCCTGAAATTACGATTAGGTAATAAATAAACATAAATAAACGTTGATTTGTATGAAAAACTATTTGCTTTAAATTAGTTAAAAATAGTTTTCTATCTGTGCGCCTTGGATATTTGTAGACCTGAAAGTTTTAGCTAAAATACCTTGAGCTAGGTAAATATTTTTCAAACAAGTTTTGTCTTAGTGTTGCAAAATTGGTCTTAATCTTCTCGAATGTGGCCTTCTAAGCTAAGCTAAACTTAATTATACTGAGTAATAGAGCAAACAGTTTATTTATGATTAGTTTATGCATGCTGAATTGATAAGAATGCTTGATTAAGATAAGGCCGGAATTCGAACGAACGCGAAAATCTTATCTTTCTATTCGAAATGATCATTAAGGAACTAGAGTGGCTAAATCTTAAGCTCAATAATAGGTCTTTATAAACGCTAAAAAGACATGGACATTTTTTCATTATTTGATCGAATAGGAAAAGTATTAGTTTACTCGAAAATTAAGGCATATTTTAAAAAATTTTAAAATAGATTTTTTTTTCAATACCAAAATGTTGTGATATGAAAATTTTAAATTAATATTCAGAACACATTTAGAATATTGTTTATTTTAAAATCAGAAATCAAAATAATTTTCTTGAAAATTCGGTTAAGCAATTTAAGTAGAAAACTATTTGATTTATTGAGCTTAGAATAAAAGAAATTTTTTCATGTATGGTTAAGTAATTAATGGAAGAAGTTGCTCTTGAAAACTCTAAATAAAAATTAGCTAGTATATTTTTGTATCCTAGAATATAGAAAAAAAATGTTTTCATCACTTAAAATTTGATTTTGGAAAATTTTAATTTAATTTTAGAAAAAAAAAAGAAGCAATTTGAAATCTACTAGAGTGCGCATTAGAAAAAATTTAAATCGATTTGCCTTCTAGACGTAAATTTTAAGTTGAATTCAAAAATAACAGCATTCAACAAACAAAATCTTAAACAATTTATCTATAACTTCCTTCATCAATGAAATATAAATCAGCAGCAAAAACCATCTCTGTAAAATCCGAAATTTTATTCGATTAGCATTTTTATTCAGCGCTTTTAAGTTATATCATAACCAAAGCTCTGTTTAATATTCTAAAATTAATGGTAATCATTCTCCTCTAACTTAAACAACCAAAGCCTTGAGTTGTTGTTTACTGATTTATAGATAACATTCAAGATTAAACTGTTTGTCTAAATCATGTATTTAAAAGATTTTTCTATATTTTCCTTGAAGAAAAATCCGTGCTTTATGCTTGAATTTTAGCTTCAAAAAGTTCAAGTCTGGAAAATTAGCATTTTTTCTATCAAAGTAAAAATAAGCAAAAAGTTTTTTTTAAAGTTAATAGACTAGATCTTTTCCCAAAAATCATGATTTACCCGCCTAAAGAAGGCAAACATTTTTGGCCGCTAAATCACGTACAATTTTTTTTTAAAGCTAGCTAGTTAAACAAGCTAAAAATCATGTTCAATTCTAAAGCTAAAATTAAATAATTTAGCTTTTTGTTCGTGAAATTGATGAAATAATTTAAATAAAATTCTAACCAAGTGACAAAACGCTTATGAGCTGCGATGGCCGAGTGGTTAAGGCGTCTGACTCGAAATCAGATGGGGTTACCCGCACAGGTTCAAATCCTGTTCGCAGCGAATTTTTTTCGTCTGACAATTTAGCATAATTGGAGCAGAAAATGAAAAATTCAAATAAAACAATTAGAGAAAACTTATTTTTGTGTTGTTTAAACTTATGCTATTCTCAAAGCAATGCCAATTTTCTTTAAAATAATTAGAAATTAATATGAAGCTCTATAAAAATCAAATTTTCTCTAAGTTTCATGTTTTTTAGCATAATAATACAATTTTTAAAACAAATAAATAAAATTTTAAGCTTAAAACTTATTCTTACCTTTGTTCAATTAACGAAATTATATCCGAGTAGGATTTGTCCGAAAGTGGTATGTTATTGATGCATATTGGACGATCGCCTTCTCTAAGACCTAAAAAAAAATTAAATTTAAATTATTCCTCTAGCTTTTAATCATAAATGCTCTCATTTTACTGTCTTTTAAAAAATTTCCATATAATTCATATTTAATTTTTCAGTCAAAATTTAATATTACTTTAAAAAAATAAATTAAGTAGAAAAATCGAAGTAAAAACTAATCTACTTTTTAATTTCATCTAATAATAGAGATATATTTAATGACTTCTTAAAGTTAAAAGGCTTTAAATTATAGCCCTATTTGTGCTGCAAATTTTAATAATATTGTTGAAAAAAATAAATTCTTAATTTTTTAAAATAATGAAACCTTAAAAAAAATAATATTATTGAAATAAATAATTGTAATTTTTTAATTTTATTTAAGAAAAAAATGATTCTATCCTTAAATTATTTTAAAAATTAAAAAAAAAATTTTATACTTAAATAAATTTAAACAATGAGTAAACTTAATTGATAATTTTGAATTATCTTCAAAATGGTACGAATTTTCAAAATTAAAATTTGAAAATTTTGTAAATTTTAAAGAAATAATTTTTTTTCGTGCTTGCTTTCTACAAATGAAGAAGTCTTACCAGTAGCTAATTAATCTAATCGATTTTAAAGCTAGGAAAAATATTGTCGATTAGCTAATTTAGAATTCATTCAATTAGCCATCTTAAAAGCAATTTACAATTTAAGTTTGAATAATTTTAAAAATAATAGTCAAAATTAGGTAACATTCAATTTTTAAAATGAATTAATTTATTTAAAAAAAGAAAAGAGAGCATTTTATATAAATTAACTAATTATTTATTTTATGAATTAATTATTTTTTAAAATAAAATTAAACGTATTGCATACTAACCAGCTATATAGGCTGCACCACCAATTTTTACATGCTTTACAAACACTATTTCATACGAGGCCGAATTTTTTCCACTAGAAACTACAAAATAGAAAATATAAAACAACTTAGATTTAAAATTTAAATTAACTTACTGTTTGAATTTAAATGTTGGAATGAATTAGTCGATGAACTAGACACAGGATAGCCCTATTAAAATTCAATTTTTTTATATTATTGTTATAATAAAGCTAGATTTATTCATATTTTGTATCTGAAAAATTTAACAGAATAATTTTTCATATTTATTCATTTAGATAAGATAAATTTCGTCTATTTTTTTTTTTATATTTTTTCAGAAAAAAAATATTAAAAAAAAGGGAATTTACTTTTGGTTGATAGAATTGGTTTGCTTGTTCATCTTGGACTATATACCGACTCAACGTAAACCCGTAGCCTGATTCGTTGCGTATTATTTTTATTGTTCGTACAATCATGTTCGAATATCTATCTTCATTGTTTGGCCGAAAATTTTTAATATTTAAGTTCATTTCCTTTTTGTTTTCAAATTCAAATCATTTAATAATCATTTGAATCTTAAAACCAATTTTTAAATTTTTTAAATTAATTTTTAGAATTTAAAATGAGCTGCGATGGCCGAGTGGTTAAGGCGTCTGACTCGAAATCAGATGGGGTTACCCGCACAGGTTCAAATCCTGTTCGCAGCGAAATTTTTTTCACTTTTTTTCTCAATTTAAATATTCCCTGCAATATTACAAATTTATGTTGAGAAATTTATTTTTTTCATTACAACTTAAAATTTTAATAAGTTTCAGTTAATCTTTCAAAATTGATTGTTTACTTTTAAATTAAAACTAAGTAATTGCTCTTTAAGATTTGTAAATGATAAAAATGAGCTGCGATGGCCGAGTGGTTAAGGCGTCTGACTCGAAATCAGATGGGGTTACCCGCACAGGTTCAAATCCTGTTCGCAGCGAATTTTTTTTTTTTAATTTTTTGATTATCAGCTTAGCTTAAGTTTTATCAAACCAAACAATTAGAAATAGATTTAAGATTTTAAAATGGTAGAAAAATGATTGCCAATTTTAGCTTTACTTATTTATGGCTTAAAATGAATCCAAAAGTTCAGCTAAATGCTAAATTTGATTTTAATTCTTTATATAAATAAATTGTAGCATATTTAGATGTAAAACGAACAAAAAAAGGTATAATTTTTATATATTTTTTTGATTACAAAAACATTTTGTTTGCGCCAAGAAAGCTAATCTAAAAATTGATATCGGAATTTAAAGACTTAATTACTAGTTTTAAGATAGAGTAATTTATTCATCTTTCAAATAGAAACAGCATTAAAATTAGGACTTAAATTGAGTTAAATTGAGCCAGATTTTTGTTTTTAAAATATTAATTTAAAAGTTCTAGTTTAAAACAAAATATCGATACTAAACAAAAGCAAAGATGCGTAAAACAATTAATTGTTTACTTATTCTTGCTGTTTTTTTCTCTTTTTTATTTGTTGTCTCTAATCCTTTAACAAAACTCCTAAATAAAGTAATAATTATTTTAAAAACATTAAAATATTCTCTTCGAATATTTATATGATTTTATTTGAATGTGAACAAAAAGTCTTTATTAAATACAAGTAAAGAAAAAATAATTGTTCTAAAAACATAAAGATTGATTTTTTTTTCTCTTTAAGATCAGAATAATTAGATATTATTTTAAGCTCAATTGAGCCTGTTATATATTTTTTTGTTGCTTAAGAGAACATTTCGTTTTTGTCAGTTATTCAACTCTTGTATTCGAATAAACAGAATTCTATCAGACTTTTCAACTGGGTTCACATTTATATTCCGAAAAATCTGACCCAAAAGAAAAAGCTGAATGCTAGAATTTTTGACTTTATGCTCGAACATCATCACTAAGTAATTAATTATGGCCTGACTAAACATCATTGATGAGCAAATATCTTTATCTCTTTAAACTAATCATCACCTTGTTCGCAATAAGAAAAAGAATTTCTAGTTTGTTTTTGAATTATTGATTGTGCCCTTCTAGAATTTGAAAATGATGAATGTTTACTTAAGAAACGATAATACAACTAAACCAATACTGTTCGATTAGGATTTAATGGTACTTTTAATTGGTTTTGTTGTTATTTTTTTCGAATGCAAAATCAAATAATACACATAATTAAATCTTACTCTAGAAAAAAATTGCCCAAGATTTATAAAGCTTCATTTGCAAGCGCAAAATCTGAATGCTAAAGATTCTTTATCTTATTATTGCTGGTATACTACTGTTCGAAAACTCCTGTTAATCCGCAAATAGTTATTCAATACTTGATTATTGTAATCAAAATCAACAATCTTAATATTTAATTTACTTTTTTTTCTTAGCTTTTATTCAAAATAAAATATTTAATTATTTTCATTCTTATGATATTTGAGATCGAAAATTCTTTTTCATCAGATCGCATTTACTATCATTCTGCCCTAAAAACAATGCTTAATCACATTTAAAATAGAATTTTCAATAGTTGAATAAATACTGAAATTTTTTTAATTATCAAATTATAAAATCAAAATGGGTCGAGAAGCTAATTTTAGAAAAAAACATATATTTCGAGACAAATGTATAGTGGGCCATTAAATTTTACTTAGCTTTTAAAAATAAAAAAAAAAGTCATTTTTTTCTTAAATTTAAAGTTTTTCTTTATTAATACTATTCTTGATATAAAATGTTGCTAAATATCTAAAATTTATTTGAACTTTGATTTGCTGATTGCAGAAAATAAAAACAATCTCAGCACTTTTAAAATAAAAACATTATCTGTCTTGGAGAATGAAGAAGTTTTTATCTGTTCGAAAAAGAAAAAGAACTTTCAAGTCGGAAATTGTACCCTAAAATCATTAGCCTATTTATCTCAGCAGTTAAAAAAGCTAGCGATTTTAAATAACTAATCGAGTCTAATTTAAGAGCTGCTCTTATCTCTTAACTGGGAATAGAATGTCTTTCAAGGATTTAACTGATAATTTGCAGTTTTTTATTTTTATCAAAAAATGATTTGTTACAAAAAAATAAACAAATTATGTAATGTTTTTGGCTAAATCTAATTAGAACAAAAAGGCTAAAACTAAATAGAAGATATTCATTGTGTTTAATTAAGATAATCAACATGATAAAGTAAATGATTTTTGAAGAAAAAAATTAATATTTTTTATTTCAGCTTTAGTTTTTTTTTCTATTTAGCTAAACTCCTTTTGAATTTATGCAAAAACGCAACCAAATTTGATTATTTATAATCTTAAATTGATTATAATCAGTAAACTGTTTTTTTTTCTTGTAAACTTTATCGTATAATCTTACTAAGCATTGATTAATACTGTTCCTCTTTAGCATTCGGTTTAACGTTTCCTAATAATTAAAAAGTTAACTATTTAATAGAGATCTTTCTTTTAACTTGCCTCAAAAAAAAAGCACTAAGTCTGTTTTTTTTTCAATAATACAATACTGAAAAACTCAATTTACTCAATTCAAAAAGTTGATATTTCAAACTCTTTTCTAAATTTTTAAAAGAAAAATTAAAACCTTTAAATTGATATTTTTATTATACTCAGGCACTTACCGTTTTAAGTTAATTTCGCTAAAGAATACTTAATCGGTAATATTACTAACTTGGGTCATAAAAAATCTCTAAACTACTATGCATATAAACTCTTTTTTAATAATACTCTAACAATAACAACAACAACAACAACAAAATTAAGAATTAAATGTAAACTTACAAAAAAAATCAAAAACTAATTGAATAAAACTAAATGAGTAAAATGCTTATACTCTATTCATTTCTTGTTTAGCATTTTACTTTTAAAAATGAAAAATATGAAAAAAATTGTGCATCTTTTTTAGTGTGAATGAATTTTATCTTTATTTTTTGAATTCTTCATGAAGCAAAACTTAAATTTTAGTGTTGAGTTAAAAAAGCTTTTCAGCGCTGTAATTTTTTAAAGTTTTGATCTTATTGATTCAAGAACTTTCTTATCTAAAGAAACAATAAATTTTTCGATTGTGCAATTTCGGTCATTATTTTTAGCGTTTTTGGCATTTTCTTTATGCATTAAACAAATCCTCAAACATAATCTATCTTCGTCTAAAGCTGATTTAAATTATTTAAAATTTTACTTTATGCAAAGAGCTTAAAATTCAAATTCAATAGATTCTTGAATATTAGACTAATTTAAATAATCGTCTTATTTGATAGCAATCAATCCATTTTAGGTCACTTTGCAGTTAAATTAAAAACAACCGATACTTTTTTCTAATTAGTCCTAAATTTTCAGTCGATTTTTTAAACAGAAATAAATTAAATTAGTCATAAGACCTAGAAAAAATTTTAAAACCTAAGTAAAATTATTAAACATGAGACATTAAATTCAATCTAACATTTAAACTCTATTGAAGACTTGTCGTTGATGAAACTAAAAAAATATTTTTAGATTAAAATATAGTCATGTAACATATTTTAGTAAATGCAAACTAATTTCCCCATAATGTACCTTTTCTCGAATAATTTGACATTTATTTTGGCTATTTTGTAAATGGTCATCAAGACTTGAGATTTCCTTTCAAAATAAAACAGAACGATCAATTGAACATTTGAGAATAAAAAAATTTTTTAAAAATAATTTATTTTTGCGAGAAAAAAAATATAAAAAGCTTAATTTTAAACTGGGGCCTTTTTGTTTACAATAAGTTTGTATTTGTTTTAAATAAATATTTATAATTATTAAAAAAAAAATAGAGACTATTTTCCTGAATGAAAAATTTACTTCTACATCCAAAATAGCTGATGTATCAATTCTTGATACTTGATTCGGTCTTTAACAGAAGTCTTAGATTAAGTCTTGCTTATTTGTCTTCGAGTTGTTAGTATAGATTTCTCTAACCCAACTCAGAATATCATAAGTGAACTTGAAAACAATTCGATTAAATTGTTTTTAAATGCCTAATTTAAGTAAATACATTGCAGATGCTTCACTTGAAAGTTAAATTTTACGTAAATTCTAAATTTAGTTCATTATTAGAAAATGGTTAAAATCTATTCAAGGTTCAAACATCGAATTTCCATATACAGCCGACTGATTAAAACTGATTCTCAATTTACAAAATTTTATGCTTAAAAATCGTTAATCCCTACTTTTACAAACTACAACCCACTTTTAAAAGTAAAAAGACTCATTGGAAAACACAAAATTATTCTTTACTAATTAATTTTTGATCCATCCTAATCTTTGCAAGCTAGAAAAATTTGACTCGGTTCAAAATGATTTTTATGTATTCAAACTTGAAATTGATGATTAAAATTAAAGCTTACTTTCAAGCTGTTAGATAAACTTTTTCCAATCTCTCAATAGATTAACTTTCTATAACCATTAATTAAACATGAATTTTATCTCTGAAAAGCAAAAGTTAATTTTTTAGACAAAAATTTTAATTAAAAAGAAATATGAAAAACTTACTTTAAGTCTTTAATGACTTAAGTTGTTAATTACTGCTCAATTGAAGAAAAAGTCCTTCAATTTTTTGTTTAAATATTAAAATTTAAATAGAAAGTTGATTATTATTTTAATTGAGGGAATGTTTCTTTTTCAAAGCTTATTGAATTCAACTTAAGACTAAAATTTTTGAAAAATTCCTTTTTATTTGTATTCAAAAAATCGCTATCTCATTCTTTTCGTCCTCATCAATAACTCTGACATAAAACACACTTTCCAAACTTGTATCCAGTGCCTCTTGGAGTATTATTTCAACCAAAACGCTTATTTTTAATATCTAAAATGTAAATTAAAAAAAATAAAATATTAAGCATGTACTAAAATTTACAATCTTGTACAATCATTAATCAACAGAAAATATAGCTTTAAAAATATATATATATATATAACTTTTTTTTATACTGTTTTAAATAAATTTTAGCGCATATTGTAATAACTTTTATTCATCAGATTTAACATATGATCAAAAAATAATAACACCAAATCAACTTTTATTATCTAAATTTACATTTAGAAAAAAGATTATTGAGCAGCTAGTTTCAGCAAGAACTAATTTTGATTATTTTGAGGAAAATTTTTATATTAACTTCTGTATTTAAGTTGGCTTGCCATCAAGGTTCTAAATACTTTATTTTACTTTCTGAGAGTGTTATCTTAAGCAAATTGAAAAAAAATGCTTGAGTTTTATATAATTTTATCTTCATAAATTCCACAGTGTTAAATTAATTTTATTGAAATGAAAGAAAAATTGAAATTTTAATTGAAAAATTGATGAATAATTGGAAAAATTCTTAGTTTACTTTAGAATTATTTTTATGGATATCTGGTTCAGATTTTAAGAACACAAATAGCTATTTGCCTTTTTAATTATCTAAAATTAAAAGAGTCATGCTATCTTGAATCTTTTGAAATGAACCTTTAAATTAATTTTATTTCGCTCTGTATGAAAAAATGATTGACAAATCTTAAATGTATATTTTTTTAAAATTTTTTATCTTTTTTCAATTAAAACCAATTTATTTTTAAAATGATAAAAAATTCATTTTTATAAGTTATAAAAACTCAGAATCATTATCTAAATAAAATTGTATGCTTGTCCAATGATTTATTATATTATTTGTCTGATAAAAATTTCTCATGACAAGTTCGTCGTTTAACCAACTGTTCTATCTATTTTTACTAGCCTTAAAAGAACAGATGAGCTATTCATTATAACATCTAAAGTTCATAGCTTTTATTAGACTATTGTTGTTTTAAATTGCGCTCAAGCATTTTCTTAATGGTTATTTTAAATGATTATATATTACTTTAAAATGACTTATTAAGATGTTTCTTTTAATATAAGATTAAGTTTCGTTGAAAATAAAATACATTTTTTTCTTGTTGCTCAGTTTTAAAACATTTTTTCAACAAATTGATTTATTACATAGATAATCGAAATCAATCGAAATATATACTCTTGCTGGGTGTATTCTATCTAATGGATGTTTTTAACTCTATAAGATTATTGCCTATAGTTTTTTTAGAAATATATGAGATTAGCTCAAGGTTTTTTCCGTAAGATTGCAAGATTTATTTTTGTTACAAATAAAACAATTTTAATTCCGGCTTTTAATTGAACTTTTATATTTTAGAGTAGGAGAATTTGAAACATCATCATCAATCTTAAAAATTGAATGGTATAAAAAAATGATTAAATCTTAATCGCATTCTTAATATTTTTTTTTATTCCGAAACAATAAATTTAAAATACAAAATTAACTAAAAATTTCATGCAGAAATTTCTAAGGAAAAAACTTTCATTATTAAAAAAAGGCAATGAGAATGTAAATTTATTTCATACTAAAAAAAAATTTTAATTCAATCTATTTTTTGTTTGAATGAAATTTTTTTTCTAATCTATTAAAAATTTATTAAATTAACATCCTGCTAAGGTGCAATGAATTCATCTAAAAATAAAATCTCAAACAAAAATTTTTGTTTTCTATAATAATCTCACTTGCTCTATTTAAATAAAAGTTTAATCAATATTTTGGTAAAATGATATAATCTATGCTGCTTTAGGATAGAATTGCAATCGATAAGAAATTTGTTCTGGTAAGCACATGATTAAATAATTCAACATCTTGAAAAAAAAAACCAAAATACTCTGAAAAAACAAACCTTTAAAAACAGAAAAACCATCGATCATTGAGTTGAACCTAGAGCTCTAGTTTATATCAGAAATTGAATGTGTTTATTTATTTAAATTTAAATAATAGTTATGTAAAACTTTTGATTGATGCTTTTGATATTGTTTGATTTTTAGTTATTTAAAAATATACAAATAGTTATAGTTTTACCATTAAATTTCTGTGGGTCTAGCTTCATTATTTAATATGCTCTTTTTTTTAAGTCTGATTAGAAGCTAAATTTGTCCAGTAATTTTAAAGCTGTAATAGTCACAAATAAATTCAAAAATTAAAAAGTATCAATTATTTTTTTTTTATTCATTTAATAATAGATTATTTTTCATAACTTTTTTTTTTAAATTAATTTTTAAATAATTTGTTTTTTTGTTTTAAGTTTAATTAATTTACATATTTTTCAGTTTTCATTTTTAAATTATTATTTTTTTGTTGAATATTTTGCTTTGAATTAAGACGTTTTCCAAAAATTTGGATTAATTTCTAAGCGTCTTTTGAAATTTTCGAACCAATGCTGTAAAGTTGCAAAAGGCACGTAACTTTGGCCATCGGGTGCATCTTTGGCAAACGATGATGCGTAATTATAAAAATTTTCGAGCATTTTTTGCGTGAATTCGGTAAAAGAGTTTACATTGGATGTTTGAGTTTCAGTTGCAGGTGTTAGCGCATCTATTGTCGAAACAGACTCAACACTAATTCCAATCATAGCATTTAGATGACTGATTGTTGGACCACCAATTCCTCCGAAAGGCGTAACTGACAGGCTATTATTATCGTGCTTGAGATTCGATATTCTGAATATGGTACTCGGTTTTTGATTGCATATTTTCCCTAGGTAAATCCATCGTTGTTCTCCGCCTGATTGGTAGCAAAAATATACTTGAAAAAATTAGATCTTAACTAAATATTTGTAAAATAGCACATAAATACCAGCTCCAGCGTATCCGTCTGGAAACGGCATTTCACCGGTCATATAAACAACAATGTGATTCACATTTTCAATATCATGAACTTCGATTAAAAATTGTGTTTCGCTAACTCGCTGAAAATTATTTTGAGGCTAAAAAAGTGAAATATAAATATTTAGTTATTTGCATTTAGACTTATAATTTTTACCAGTCTGCCAGATATAAGTACACCAAACATTTTTAAAAGTTATTTTAAATTTGGTCTTTAATTTTATCTAAATTCTAAAAAATTTTAAAATATTTTACATAATAAAAAGGCATATCAAAGTTCTTGTTTGCACAAAAGACAATGCGTTTATATATTTTTAGATGTTTAGCTGAATAGTTGCAAATTAATTTTAAAAAACAAATTCTAAAAATACAGAATAAAATTTAAATTTATTTTTCTAGAAGCCTAGATAATTAATTCTAGAGGATACTTTAAAAATATATCGCATGCGTCAACATTTAGACAAACTAACTGACTAGTTATTTTACTTAGTCTAAATTTGTAAGAAATTTTTTAAAATATTGTTAACTAACAAGCATACTTCATTTTTTTAAATTTTACATAAATATTCATGGGGTCTAAAAAATAATTAAATTTTCAATTTTTATAAAACAAAATTGAGAAAAAAATATTCTTTACAAAAAGTAAATGAGCCATTTTTTAAAAATAAAAATATTTTCTAAATGAATAAAATAAGCGGTGAAAAGAAAAATAATATTAAATCTAAATTGGAGAATAAATGCTAGCAAATTAATTCCAGATTTTCAAAGTTAATTTCAAAAACAGGATTAATTGGCAAAGTAAAATTTTTGATCAAATTTCAATTTGTTCTTTTCGCTAAAATATTTTAAATGTGCAATTTTATTGCATTTCTGCAATTTTTTTTTAATTGAAATTTGAAAGTCTTAAAAGCTAAAAGACTGTGTAAAAGGAGGATTTTGTAATAAATAAAACAATTTAAAAAATCACAGAGTATTATTTCATTTTATTATCATTTTTATCTTGAAATTATATATATTTTTCTAGTTTTAAATTTTACTCTTTGAAAAATTTGGCATAGACAAAATTATGCATTTTTTAGACAAATTTCTTCTTCTTCTTCAAAAAAAGATAGATTAATAAATATTTTTTTAAGTCTCAAAATAATGTATACTTGAGAAAATTTTTGTAAGACTACCTAATTTCTATCGAAAGTTACGCTTTAAAAAGCAAATTTTGTTATTTCTCAATAATTTTCAACTTCAGTCATTTTTAAAAGTTTTTTTTAGAATTACTTTTGATAAATATAAGTCGAAAATACTTCAAGTATATCGTTTGAAAGAAATAAATGATTTTGAATAAGCTGGTATGATTTAAAAAGTGATTTTATTATTTTTTAAATGAGGACAGACTATTTAAATAGGAGCATTTATATCAAAGGCTACCTAAGTCATAGAAACATTTCAAAAATTTAACAAACTATGATTTAATGCACAACACATAAAAATCTTTAAGTTCACTAAGTTTCAAGCATTTGCTTTATTCCTATCATATTTTTTTCAATTTGAATTTTGTGCAAAGAATTAAGAATTTCGATTTTGATTGCTTGAGGCATATCGTTTATAAATATTAGAAAAAAGCAAAGGGCCTAAGACTGAGCCTTGAGGCACACCACTTAATACATCTAACCATTCTGAAGACTTTTCTCCAAGAATCACCCTCTGTATTCTGTTATCTTTTTTAATAATTGAAATATCTTTAATTTTTTTTGAAATTTTAAAAGAATTGCCTAACAGATTTTCTTGAATTTTTAACCAAATAAAGTTCAATATATTGTAAATAATTTGTACGATTTTTTTTATTTTTAAAAAATAAAATAAATTGTAAATCAATGAATCAAATCACTTATTTAATAGATTTAAGATAGTTATTTTTTTTTAAATTTACAACATCAATCCTTGTTTTTTTTTCGTAAAATATTTATTTTATATTTTTTTTGAATTTTAAGAGAAACAGCTTTGTGTAACAGATTGATTCATTACAAAATGTTTGATATCAGAAAAAAAGCGAAAAATAAAAAACAGATAATAAATAAATTAAGATTAAAACAATTATACAAAAAGTTTTGCAAGAAAAATTTTGATCACATGCTTAATTTGAATTGATTTTAAAAATTTAAATGCCTATAAAAAATAATTAACCAAAAATGGTACTAGTCAAGCTAATATCATTCGATTCAAAAAAAGTCAAATTGATATCAGCTGATAGTTTAGAAAGCTTCTTGGTCAAAGGTTGTGAAATTTACTAATTTTCTCGTTTAGAATAAATTTTTATTTAAGCTGAACAAAAACTGGAATACAAAATTGACAAGATCCTTCTTGAAAATAGTCAAAGAGAAATTTCAGATGAAAGCGATTTTAAAAAATTACTCGATAAATCAAAGGAAATCACTTTAATTGCTTTAAAGCAAAAAAGCCAAAAAAATGAATTAGATAATTTTGAAATTCAAGATCAAATACAAAATTTAAAACCTGATGAAAGTAAATAATAAAATTAAAATTAAAAAAGAATAAAATATTGTTTTTAGACGAAGAGGATGATGGCATTAAATATTTTTACAGTGAATATCAACAGGTTTTAAGTTTATTAAAAAATATTAAAAAAGACATAAAACCAAAACTTTTAAAAAATAATTTTAAAATAAAATAAATTTTTTTTTTAACAAGTGGTCAAAAATTTATAATTTAAATAATTTTGATTGACAAAGATTTCAAAGTCAAACAAATATAATTTCTATAAAATTGATCCAAATTTTACAAAAACTTCTTTAAATAAACGTTTATTGTCTCTTCATTTTCTGGCTGTGAAAAGATTTTGATTTATTTTTGATTTAGTGCTTCTTAATGATTTTATCAAAAAAACATCAATTTGTTTCAAAATGGTATCTGTTTAGATAATTTTTTTGAATTTAAAAAATAACTCCAGTTAATATTGGATTTGTATATTTCTTTTTATATTTTATCCAGACTTATGATGACTTATGTTCTTAAACTTAAACACAATGCTTGTTAAAATTTATTTTGATTTTGCTTGAACAAATAAGTGGAACATCTTAGTTGACAAGTGTCTTCCTTTTTATTAATTTTTGTTATTATTTGTAATTTAATTGATTCATCGGAGTCTGATGATACTTAAACGCTATATCAAACTTACCATAAGCGATTAATAACACATAAAAATCAACCAGAAGAACGTATACGGTTGAAGCTTGGCACAAAGCATTAACTAGTGATGAAAATTCATCTTTTTAAATAGTTTATTATAAAATCTTAATATTAGTTCTTATATTAAAAAATTAGTGTTTTATAATTATGGACAAAATGCCAGGTAACCATGTATTATATTCTGTACATCACCTTCTATGGAAAAATTAACCAATAAGTCACCGGCCCGGGTAACGGTTGCTAAATTAATAATTTAAAGCTAAGATTATGCTAATCGATTATCTCAAAGTTATATAATGACAGACGCAACGCATGTAAATTAGCCCAGGAATAATCAGTTACAACTACTTTTTATCCTGTTGATTTGACAGTTTGAGAATAAAATTTCCTTTTGCAAAAAAATACCAAATAGAATAGCGTTTTAAATTTAGTACTCAGACTTGCGCAGAAGTCAGGAAAAAAAGTACAAACTTGAAAATTTTGTAGTAAAGTCATTTGATTTTTTTTTAAAGTGAATGAATGGAATGGCAAAATACTTATTTTTAAGAATAAATTTAAATTCAAAGTAAGTAAAATAAGTAAATACTTAAATAAAAAAAAGTTTTGAAAAAAAAAATAAATAAGCAAAAAATAATCTAAAAAAAGATAATTTTGATGACACTTTAAAAAGCTTCTTGACAAATTTCGTCGAGATGTTATGATCGCCATTAAGATCGACCATCTGATTGTTCGCTTAAATTTGGTGGCTCTGGGTGAATAGTTAACTATTGTAATAATTGGCCTGATATCTGATCGCTTGTACGAAACCCAACTCTATTTTAAATTAATAAAATTAAAATTTTTGAGACAATTTTCTTTACTTCAGACTATTAAATTATTATTTTGAATCATATATAATAGATCTAATTCTTTTCAAATTTTCAGAACATTAGAAAAAAATTAATGCAGTCCAAGTTTCAAGTTTTTTAAAAAATTTTTTTAGAGAATTCTGATAACAATGAATTCCAATGTTAACGAGCCTCATTTGATACCGATCTATCTTTTTAATTACGAATCTCATGACAAGGTGATTGAGAAAAAAAAGAATTTCAACTTAAAATATTTTTTAAATGAGGAAAATGAAAAAATTCTGCGGATATCAGGTATTATTTTATCGGGAAATATATATTTACATTTTTGATATTTTTCTTCTAAATAAGATGACCAAGATCGTGATTTTTTAATCGTTAGAACGTTATTTACTGATAAAAAATTTCAAATTGAAATTGAAGTTAAAAAAGGAACAATTGATTTGATTTTTTCCTCATCAAAAGGTATTTAATAAATTTTTTAAATTAAACTACATCAAATCTATCATTTTTTCATAGAGTAAAAAGTTTAATTAATTTAGGATTATGATTTTTCAAAGATAATTCCAAATAATAAAATTATTAAAATAATGATCTACAATATTAACATGATCATTGGAATTGGAACTTATTTGAGAAATTTGCGTTTGTAAATTATATTTCTTTGGTAATTTACATACTATAATGCATCATATTTTACTCATTTTTTTTAAATCAATCGATTTTTGTTACTACTAATAAAAATAATTAATTTTAGTTATTTAGAATTAAAAAGCATTAAATTCCAATAATATGCTACATTTTCAAATATGCAAAATTTTCAAAAAAAAATTAGGGACAAAATTCTTTCAAATTGTCTTTAATTATTTTATTAGGTTTTTCTAATTACTCTTTAAATTATTTTTAAATTGTTATATATATATTATACTAGCTACATGTGACTCACTTCTTAATTTTATACGACTAAAATCTTTTAGATTTTATGCTATATATATATTAAATTGTTATATATATATTATATAAATAAATTTTATTAATTAATTTAATAAATGAAATGTTAGTCAGTCTCATGAGGCCTAGTCTGTTGATTAACCTTGAAAAAAAAAAAAAAGATTGACTTTTAACTTTTTTAACAATATTAGGCTATTTATTAAAGATGCCTGTAAAGTCTTAGTATTAAATAATATAAACAAGATGTCAATCTATCATTTGGCATAATAAATTCATGAACTTTATCATTAACTTTTTATTTTTATAATTTTTAATTAAATTCGAATAATTTATTTGCTAAATAATAAGAGATTTGTTTCATTATTTAATAAGGAAAAAAATTAGCTGTAATCATTTTATATTTTTATTTAACTGACAAGATCGAGAGGTTAAAAAAAAAATATATTTTAATTTAAAAAATTTTATTTGAGAACTTTAATTCACTTAGTTCGACTTGGTTAAGTGAAAATCAATTTTTGAAAATTTTTCTCTTTTACTAATTCATAACTAGTGTTGGGTAGCGTGAATGGCGGCAAATAGACTGCCAAAAAATGGTGTTGGCCGTTTTGGTGTAAAAACAAACCTTAAAAAATATTTAATATGAAAATTTGATAGAGATTAGAATTTTTAATTAGATAGAGAATTTTTTCTTCCTATTATAATTTCATACTATACACATAATTTGTGATCAAAACGTACATTTATTAATTGGAGAATTTTAATAAATTTTTTTTTATAATCAAAAAAAAATTTTTGTGATCAGAAAATCCTTTAACTTTACTTGAATTAAAAAAAAATTTAGATCTATTTTTACATAAAAAAAACAGATAAATGTTATTTTTTTATTTTTCTTGGACATGTGCAAATTAACGCTCTTTTAGTTTTTCATTAATTCAACACATATGCTACAGGCCATTGTATTTGGATGCTTGCTAAATGATTTTATTGCAGCCAAAGTCAGAAATTCGAGTTTTTTCATGACAATTTTCCAATTAAATTTTTAAAATTTTATTTATCAATTATTCAATTTAATTTGAAGTCGATATTTAAACTTAATTTTGTAGTTTCTTTTTATGTAAAAGCTTATATTCTTTATTTTTAAGTTTCAAATATCTAAAACGGAAAATTCAATAAATGGGTCTATTGCGTTATGTGATCACTGGTTCACATAAAAGGTGAACCAACTTACCCAACCTAAATAGGTGATCAGTTGTGTTCACTTTTTAGGTGAACCAAAAATATGTGTACTAATTAATTAAAATTTTTTTCAAAATGATCACCTAAATTAAATTGTGTTCACCTAAAATAAAAAGTGATCACCTAAAATGATACTTACCAAAAAAATTATGACAAAGTAAATAAAAATTTGATTTTTCAAAATTTTAGCTTTAATAAATAGTCATCTTATTTTAAAAAAATTGCAAAACTTTCGGAATTAGATTCTGATAATGATGTAAATGATCAAAAAATAAATGAAACTGATGGAGATAAAAGAGAAGAAGGTCTTGTGTTTAGCAAAATGTGTACCAGTAAATCAAATACTCGTTATTACACTTCTAGAGAAGATATAAATGAGAAATTAGATGAAAGCTTGAAAAATGTCAAAATATCTGATGTTAAGCGTCAGGCTTTAACTATTGAAAAAAAAACTGATGAGAATAAATTTTCTTCATCTACAGAAGAAATTGTAATGACTTTAAATAACAAAAAAGATCCTGTAAAATGTGATTTTTGTGGAAATTATTTTGAAAAAAATGGTCTCAAGAGACACATTACTGTCAAGCATAAGAATCAATAAAAAAAATTTTTTTTGGCTCACTTATTTTTTTTAACATGACTAATAATTTTCTCACCTATTTTTTCTTGGTTCACCTATTTTTTTTTGGCTCACCTATAATTCAAAAAAATTAAAAAATAAATTTGATTTTCGAAATAATTTTTTTTGTACACACATTTTTGGTTCACCTAAAAAGTGAACACAACTGATCACCTATTTAGGTTGGGTAAGTTGGTTCACCTTTTATGTGAACCAGTGATCACATAACGCAATAGACCCCAATAAATAAACTTAAAAATTATGTATTAAATATAGATTAATTTCATGTTCATTAGATTGCTGTATTTTTCATAAATGGTTAACCGAGAGTCCAAGTGAAGCAATCAAGAACTTGCAAACATGTGACCAACATGATGAAATGGTTAAAAGTCTTATCGAAGATTCGTTTCTTATTGATTTAAAACTAAACCCCAAAATCGGCATCAACTCAAGAACCTACTTGAGCAATACAGTTAAACAGATGATGGAAAAGTTTAGAAACAATAATTATTACGCTCCATTTTCAGTTATTTGTCAGTCAAGTGGATTTGGAAAATCAAGAGCTTGTGTTAGTCTAGTGGACGAGGGGTTTTATGTTGTTTACTGCTGTTTGCGGCCTAAAGAGTCAAAAGGATTTCCAAAAAGAAGTTGTCTTGCAGACGATTTTTTGAACACTGAGCTCGATTTGAAAAAATACTTCAAGTGCTATTTTAGCACATTCATAGAATTGCTTAATGATACTGAGCAAGATTGTAGACAATTTTTTGAAAAATATCAACAAGAAAAAGGTGCAAAAAACAATATTATTTATAAATCAGTGGATGGTAAATACAACGATTTAGCTGATGAAGTTAATATTCCAGAATATAGTGGAGACAAACCATTGATATTTGTTTTCGATGAAGCTTCAAATTTGTTGAAAGCAAGGAAAAATGGTCGCTCTAATTATTTTATTCTCAGGAGTATTCTTTCCGAGCTGAAAAAGAACATTTTTGTTCTATTTTTGGACACTTTTTCGCATTTGAGTGAATTTATGCCAATTACCGCAAATGATCCATCAAACAGAGTATTTTCTGGCCATTTGGAACTATTTGAGCCAATTTATCTTTTGCCAAACTGGGACCTTTTTGTAGCTTTGGACACAATCGGCAGCATACACGATTCTGTTCAATATGAGAACATTTGCAAGTTTGGACGTGCATTGTGGGGCTCTTGGATTTATACGCAGACTAACTCAAATGGAAAATACAAGACACTTGATTGCAAACAATTGTATCACTTAGCTGCATCTAAGCTCATTTGCTCAAAATCGTTTGATGACGAGTTTGATGAAAATGATTGCCTGGCTATTTTGAGTAGTAGAATTGGAATAATAAAACCAAAGTGCTTATCGACTTGCCAAGAAATGGTAGCAAAGAATATGGCAGTTTGCACATATGTTGACAATCAAAGAAACGTTTTCGAAATAGATTACCCATCTGAACCTATTTTGGCCGAAGCGGCCGCTTATTTGATCAACTCGAAAAAAAAACCCGAATATTTTGTTGAAAAACTAATCTTTATGATCGAATCTAGCCTAATATCCAAAGGTGATAAAGGAGAAATAATAGCAAAGTTGATCTTAGTATTTACCAAGGATAAAAGTCCTGATGCATCCATACCAAAGTATCCTTTGCAATTTACAAAATTAGTGTATGTGGGTGAGTTCATCAAAAGTCTTTTTGGTAAATGTGGAAATAATTGTGCAAGCATTGGGAACAATTGGACATGTCTATCTAACAGTAAATTTTGTTGTGTGAGAATGATCAAGAGACAGATAGACAATGCACATGTTCTTTTAAGTGGATTAATAAATTTTACCCACTTTGTTAAGCCAAAGCAATATATGAACAAAACAAGTTTAGTTTTGGCACTAAAGCGTTGTGCTGCATTTCATTGCAAAATTGGACAAAAAGCAATCGATTTGGTCATTCCAGTATCTTGCAATATGGACAATTTCGATTTGATTAGTGCCATTGTTGTTCAAGTGAAGCTTTGGAATGATCCAAGTGAGCCAGAATACTCTACCATAATTGGAAATATAGATTCTAGCCTATTTTATGATATGTCAAAAGATGTGCCTTATTTGGTTCTGTATATGCAGCTTGGA
The DNA here is from genome assembly GCA_006352455.1 of Brachionus sp. 'Tiscar'. NCBI lineage: Eukaryota > Metazoa > Rotifera > Eurotatoria > Ploima > Brachionidae > Brachionus > Brachionus sp. 'Tiscar'. The sequence continues at coordinate 40,211 of VANL01000268.1, forward strand.
GCACCAAAGGACAACAAACCTCCATATTTAAAGGATGTAAAAATATCTGAGAAGGGTTCAGAGTCTAAAATTCAAGCTGTAATTTACTCTCAAGGAATATCCAGAAAAAATTTTCCATCATTGAACAAATCACTTGAATCGAAATTAAAAGCTTTTGCAACTTCAAATGAAAAACTGTTCAAACTACGAGGTGACAAGAAAAATTTGAAAATTTATAATACGATAAGATTTTTTTAGGTATCTTTATTTAAAATTTTTTTTTGTTTTTTTCAGAAATCTGTTAGCTCAATGCCAATATGAAAAATTTTCTTTTCAATTTACGCCGATTATAAAAAATTGAAAAATTCATTTAAATGGATTGTTTTTTTTTTGAGAAAAATTATTTCTTTATTTAAAGTTTATACAGCCAATATTTAATTATATTCAAATTAAAGTATTTTTTTATTTAAAAATTTTTAAATTTAATTTAAATAAATTATTTAATTTTATTTTTTTAAAATAAAAAATTTTATTTAAAATTTTGTATTCTTAATCAGTCTGAGTTAATATTTTGATTAGAACAAGAATTTTTTCGAATCATTTTGCAATGTACATCTGATCAAATATTTAAACTTGCAACATTGTAAACTTTAGTTGTTTTTTTTTAATAAATTTAACTTTATTTAATATTTAAATATTTTTTTAATCTGATGGAACTTTAGCTCGGAAAGATAAACAAATAACTAAAATAGAAAAGTTTGGGATTTCAGAACCCAAGAACATGTTCAGCATCAATTTGATTATTTTTTAAAGTTAAATTATCGAATAATTAGTTAATATAATATTTGTCTAAAACTATTTTTATATTTAGGAATGTAGAAAGTATTTTGAAAATTTTTAAAATTGCAGAATAGGAAAATTCAATCGTTAAGAAAAATATTTATAAAAGTAAACGGCAATTTAAAATTTTTGATCAAATTTCAATTCGCCATTTTTGCTCAAAATTTTCATTTACACAGTCTTTTAACTTTTAAGACTTTCAAATTTCAATTCTAAAAATTGCAAAAATACAATGCAATAAAATTGCGCATTTAAAATTTTTGAGCAAAAAGAACAAATTGAAATTTGATCAAAAATTTTACTGGTTGGTCGATAGGTCTATTAATTATACTTCCAACACAATGTCTGATATCAGAAAATTTGAAGAAATAGCAAAAACCTTTTCGCAAAACGATCAAAAGCTTTCTACCTAAACTTTTTCAAAAAAATTTTAAAGGCTCATTTTTTAAAATAAAAATTTAAAAAATTTTTATTAGTATTGAGCCAAAATAATCAGAAAAATTAACTTTTTTTCCCTATTTTTAATTAATATTTTTAAAAAGAATTTAACAAATTAAAAATAATCAAATATTTTTTAGTTTATAGCCAAAAAATTCGAGTCTGGCAGGACTCGAACCTGCAATCTCCTGATTCGTAGTCAGACGCGTTATCCATTGCGCCACAGACCCTTATTTCATATCATGAGAAAAAATATTAATTAATTTTTATCATCAAGCAGCTACATTTTTTTAACAATTTTTTTAAGCATTAGGTAAAATATGATTTTTTTAACTAGTTTCAAAATTAATTAAAATAATTTTAATAACGGGTGTAGAATAAAAAATGTCACAAAATTAATTTTATCATAAAATTTTTTTATTTAACAAAGGCTTTAAAATTTTTTATAAATTATTATTGAACCCTCCAATTTTGAAAAAATATTACCAGTTAAGGTATTGAAATCCATGACGACTTATGATAACGAGCCTAGAGCGAACAGTCTTGTCATGGTCTTTTTCAACTTTAGGGTTTAGGAAAGTGCGTTTTTTTTTTTTTGAGCTGCTAAATATTTTTGGCCTTCCAATCACCCTCATAAACTTTAGCTTTCAAATTTCACCGAAAATCTTCGATTGATCGTGCTTTTGTTACGTTTGATGGATTCACTTATTTTTATATTTTTATCTAACTTATAATTCTATACCATATTCGCATAATGAGATGATGCTAAGTCGGGCCAAAATACATAATTACCATCCTGATAATATTCTTTAATCAATGGTTCAAGTCGTTTCTTAATACACTTTCCAAGGTAGACATGTTGATTGACCGCTAAACCACTAGGTACAAATATGGTTCGCTAATTCCGTGTTGTGAAATAGCCAACTAGAGAATTAATTTTTCTTAAAATTTATTGACGTACTTATTCTTTTCACTCTCCGGCGTCTTGCTAACGTTACTGCTATAAAAAATATTATTTACTGACAGGTCTACTACTTCCTTTTTTTCTCTTGAAAGTTCTATCTTTTTCTTTAACATCTTGCCGACGATAAACAACACCAGTGTATCGCCTTACAACTTTTTACAAAATTGTACAAATCTTTTTTGATGGTTTCGAACGGTATCCGATTATTTCGACAAACATGTTTTGACAAGTATTAATTGGACAAACATATTTCGACAAAATCAATTTCGACAAGTGTTCTTCAATTGAGTTAATTATTGCTAATTCATAATCACTGGAAACACTTAAAGGACTATTTCTAACTTTTGAATTAATAAATTGAAAAAATTTTGTGTACGTAGCTTCTTGTTTGTTAGTAAACAAGGCCAAAACCAATGGCAAATTTTTCCCATTTTTAATAACATGAACCGAAAACAGCTGTTTGAAAATTAAAGGAACACCGTCAAACGTACCATCACAAAGCCAATGTCTCTGCTCGCTCAAAATTTGTAAATTTTTTTCTGTTGAAAAAATTAACATTCTATCGTACTTGTTGTAAATTTCATCAAAAATTAAAAATAATTCACCTTTATATTGCTTAAAATCTTTATGAAGAATAAAATTAATGTCTTGCGGCAATTCATAGCCTTCATACGGGTCAATTCGTGCTCTAAGGCATATTTGTCTTGAAGCATTGTATGTTGGTAAAAGCGCGGCCACTTCAGGTAATACATTTTTTTGACACTCTAAGATGATTTTTCTCGGTTTTGTGTCTGGTTGACTTGCCGCCATTTGTCTTATTTCGGATTTGATTTCTTTTACTTTAGTTTTAATGGAATTTTGGTGATCATGTTCTCTAATTTTTGTAATCGGTTTATTCATTCCATTTGTTGAAACGGCGCCTTTACAATTAGGGTGCTCTGTGCTATTACATCTCCATGTAATTTTGCCGCTATTAGATGTATAGGCAGTTTTATATTCAAAATAATCATCATCGATTAAAATATAACTTTTTGATCCGTCTTTCTTTTTACGCGACGAAACAATTAGGTTCAAATTTAAGTTTTCTAATTGAGATACAATTTCGTTCATTTCGACAATTATAATTAAAATGTTGTCGAAATAAGTTTTGTCGAAAAACAGCATGTCGAAATAAATTAATACAAAATTATGTTTTTTTTGTCGAAATAATAATTTGTCGAAATAAACTTGTCAAAATATTACTTGTCAAAACATGTTTGTCGAAATAAGGCATATTCGTTTCGAACATTTTTTACTAACAACTTATCAAAAGTTCAACTTTATGATATAATTTTTTTTTTGTTTTAAAGCTAGGATCAGCCTGATTTTGAATTTTAAAAAAAATCTGGAAAGGTGTTGTCCACTCTTATAGCAAATTAAACTAAACTTTTGTGCCATTTTTTATTCTACACCCGTTAAACAGTTTTCCAAGCAAAATTTTATTTTGTTAACTATTTTCTTTAAAAAATCCCGCAATTTAAATAGCAATGTAAATTACAGAGAATAGCAATTTAAATCAATCAAAAATGTAGTAAATGGAATTTGGACTTAAAATATATTTAATTAGAGTACTTAATGGCTATAACAGTCACTTTAACAACAATTTGACAAATTTCGATTTCATCTTGAAGTTGTTCAAGTTTACTACAATAATGTTGTTGCAAAAGTCAGAAAAAAAATCGTTTTAAAGTCTTTTCAAAGTCAAATTATTAAAAATTTTCTAGACAAGTCATTTGATCTGGCTAAATTTTTTTTTATTATTTAAATAATCTAAATAGTACTTTTGTGAGATCTAAGGTTATTTGTTTTGATTTGAGAATTCTAATAAATCAAATTCACGAAACCTTTCTTATTTATATTAGTAATAAAACCTTCGACAAGTAAATTTTTATTTATAAATTAATAGAACTCGTTTAGATACAAGAGCTGATTTAAATTCTTTAAATTTAGCTATACGATACATTTTGATATTTTTTTGTAAATTGAAAAAAAATCACAAATATTATTAAATTACAACAATCAATCATAGTAAGCATATTCGGCTTTGTTGTGCATTACTAATTTGTTATCAACAAAATAAAACGAGTCTGATTTTGTCATGAACGGATTCGAAACCATTTCTTCAACTAAAAAAAATATACAAAAATAAATAATTTGAAAAAAAAATCAATCATTTTTGCTCACTTTCTGAATCGGATAAAAGGGGCATTTCGTAAATATGCTCAATACTATTTCGACTATCAGGCAAACAAAACCCAAATTTAAAATCAAAACTTTTAATGAGCCTGTCTTTAAAATAATGACGTTCAATCATTAAAAAGTTTTGCACCGGCTTGGAACCAACAGTAAATTCAACTCTAAAAATTAGAAAAAATAAAATCAATACATAATGATTAATATTTAATAAATGTATAAGTATGTTAGGAATCCTAAAAATTTAAATTGATTTTTTTTTTGAATTTTCGTTTGGTCGTAATTCATTTGATATTAATAAAAAAAGTTTAGTTTAGAACCAACTATTTCGCTTAATTTATTGATAATTTCCTATCAATTCGCAAGTGCTAGAGAATCAAAAAAAATTAAAATTATAGATTAAAAGTTTTATAGGTATAGTGTTGTATTATAGAAATTTTTTCTATAAAAAAAAGACATAAAAATGTCGAATATAGAATTTTTTTTCATAGAGTAGTCTTAAAAATGTTCTTTTCAATCTTTTTTAATCTGACAATCTAAAAGTACGTAAAGTACAACTTTTTCAGATAAAACTCTGGAGTCTTCAAAAAAGAGTTCTATTGAATAACAGTCTAAAGGTCTGGCATTTACGAGACATCGCCTCTCATTCATGCGTCAATTAGCTTTTAAAACATTTTATAGCAGAACAACATACTGTTGAGTTTAGTTTGGAATAAATAAACAGTGGCGTCATTTTTCAAAAGATAAGCAAGAAATGGATAAAGATATTGCAATTGTTTATACTAATGGCATAAAAGAAAAAGTTTTCATTTATTTTTTGATAAATTTATTTAAGTATTTTTTAACTTTTTGACAATTTACACTTTTCTTTTTTTTCTAAATTTTTTTTCTATTACCGTAATGCCTTGCCCCTTAATGGCATTTATTTTCAGAATTCTGGATTTTAATGCATGCATTTAACCAACTTTTTTTTCCAGATACGCTGCGACTAAAAATGCTGCAGTTAATGTCAAAATTTTGGTATAAATGCCGCATTAAAT
>VANL01000269.1:0-45548 GCA_006352455.1 Brachionus sp. 'Tiscar'
TTGTGGTAATGTATTTAATTCTAATCGGCTAGTAGAAGCTGGAGAGGAGGATGAACTCGGAGTTTCAGTTAGAAAATTAGATGCACGTGTCGAAGTATTTAAAGCTTTAACTGATTTTTGGGTGGGTGTAGATGAAATTGAATTAATTTTTGAAATTCGAATACTAGAATGTATTTTTGGCGTAACTGGTGTTGTATCTTCTGTTGTTGTAGTTTGTGCAAAATTTGGATTTGATTATGTCGACTCATTTGTACAGTTTTTAGCTGAATTATTTAGTTTAGATAGGAATTCATCCATTGTAAAATGATCTAGTGAACCAGCTCCAGTGTATAAAAAAAATCATATACAATACCAGTTGATGAACATCTGGTTAACATTTTAAAAGCCCATTTTTTTGTTTTTTTAGGATTATATTGCCTCATCGAACTCGATTTGCCTTTAATTGGGATAATTTGTTCGTCTATAGAACTAATTTCCTCCGACACAATTTTACGACAGTTTTCCAAGACACTGTCATAAAGTTTTCAAAATATAAATAATTTGTCAAAGGGTTGAGATGCACCGATAAGTTCCGAATTAAATGATGCATGAAAAAATTGTCTAATATCCATAAAGCGGTTTTTGGACATAGTTTTTGCGATTGGACTATACTGGCTGTACGTGTTCCAATACATTGTGACATCAGGCATTGGAACAACTCCCATGTGAAGCAACATCCCAATGTATTGTTCCATTTCCTGAATTGAACAATTACAACTTTTACCTCTTTTTTCAGATGAGTAAATATTTGTTGCTTCGGTCAAATAAGAAATCATGCTTGAAAAATTTTTAAAGTATTCTATTGGTAAATCATTTTGAGTTGTGTATTGTGAATAATCCGGTATTTCACCTAAAAATTTTGAATCAACCGGAGTTATATATGGAGAATCTTAGTGAACCGGAGTGATATAGCTTATTTTTCTTTGTTTTTTAGGATTTTTTATTTTTTTTATTTTCTTTTGCCTTTTTTTACCTTTACAATCATTTTCAGGTTTAGTAACACTATTTAAAGAGGCACTATTATAAGAATCGTCAGAACTAGATTCTAATTCAACAATATCTGATTGCTGCGATTCATCTTCCGATTGGTTTTCGATATCTGATCCATAGTCTGGGAAATCAGTGATAATTGGTGCTTTTCGTTTTCTAAGAACATTTTTATACATTTCTGAGTAAAATAAAATCTTAACAAAAAATTTAAAAAAAATCAATTAAAAACCAATGTTGCATTTTTAATACAACATTAAAAATTAAAAAAAAAGACTATTTTAAAAACCAAGTCTCTTATTTTTTAAACTTATTATTCATCATACTTATAGGTGATTAAAATTTTTTTTTTGCTATTTACAAGTTTCAGTTAATTAACTAGCATAAGAAAGAATTTGAAAAAATTTAATAATAAATTTTAACTTACTTTTGCTAGTTCAAAGTAGCTTAACTTCAATAATTTTTATTATTTGGAAAAAAAAAATTAAACATAGTTGTGCTGAGTTAAGGAAATAAAAAAAAAAAAAATTTGTATTTTTATAACTTTATTTAATGAATCAAATCGTAAAAACAACACACGATAAAAACAGACAATAAAGTTTTATTGTCTGTTTTTATCGTGTGTTGCAATTTTTGTACATTGATAGTTAAAGGGTTAAAATTTTGGTAATCTGTAATTTAATGTCAAATGATTCTAATCTCAAAAAAAATAATGCCAAAATATTTTATAGTCAAAAAATATTTTAAGAAAATAATGCTAAATAGATTTATTGCTAATTTAGAAAATAAGGAAATAGTGTCAAAAAAATTTAATGTTAATGTAATCTACTTCTAATTAAAAAAATGCCAAAAAAAATCAATTATAAGAAAAAAAAAATAGAAATTCTAGAGATAACTCTGAGTCTCGCCGTATTTGTTTAGAAACTCAGATGCTAATTGAACTTCCACTTTTTCAGCAACTTTTTGCGTAAAATAAACATCCTTTTTCGAAATACGTTTTCTTGATTTGCTCCCACTGGATCTCCACATGCGTTTTACTTTATCTTCCATATCCTTCGAGGTAATAGCAGCTGTGTTTTCATCTGTTAATTGTATTTTCGCTCTTCTTCAGCTTTCTTTGCGTTTGACATGGCATCTAAAGTTTCATGGATCATCAAAGAACGAATATAGGTGAAATGCGGCTCCTCTGGATCTTCGTCTAATGTATCTAGAAATTGTGCTATACTTGGAGTAGATCTAGTTTGACAATTTTCAGCCTGAACATTCATTTGGTTTGATTGCTAAGTTAAATCCGGGAGATCATGAATGGTTTCTAGTTGAGCATACACAATCTCTTGATCATGGTTTCCACATTCTTTTTCTTCGCTAGATTGTTCAATGGTTTTGTCTTCATCGTTTTCAATTGCTCCTTCAGAATCAAACCAATACTCGTATGGATACTGAATTAACTGACAAAGTGCCAGCAAGTAGTCATCAATGTTGTTTGAATCTTTATATCGCACTTTGATTAACTCAAAGACCAACTCTTTGTCTTTGTTTTTTTTTTGACATTTCCTGAACTTTCTGACCTAGTTGGATGCGAGTATGATCTACCAATGAGCAGTCTTGTTGAACTTTCAGGTGTTTGATCAGCACAAAAATATTCGGATGATAACTAGTTATCATTTTGTTAAGACCAGAATGGAAACCCTCGATACGATTATTTGTGCGGACATTTGAGTTGTGATATATTTATAAAATATTTATAAAGGTTGTCACATTTTGTATCGTTTGGCGTGTGGGATTTTATTTTTTGGAATACTTCTACAGCTTTATCTAGCGGCAAGAGCGAGAGAGCTCCTAATAAATTAACAAATTCTCTTTATTCATCTTTGTGATAGTGATGTTTTAAACCAAATTTTACTGCATTTCTAAAAACAGCTTGACGAAAGTGGAACCAACAACCTTTCAGAATCACATTAGGAAAGTGAAACTTTATTGCGTTAATGCTTGCAATTTCAAAATCGGCCATTACTGTCACTGGATTCATGTAAAATTTTTCTAAATCGCAAGATCTTTAATAAATCCAAATGCTTCTCGGTAAGTTTTTTCGTCCTTAAGAGAAGCTAAAATGTAAGCACATGGTATCGTGGTGTACTCGATTGAACCTTTTATTGCTACGTGAGTTGTAAATAGCTGAGTGAGTTGAATAGGCGATGCTTTAAAAGTGCCAATCATGAACCACTCCTCAATATCGCTCATTATTTTTAAGCATTGGTCGTCCAGAAATATAAAAATTCTTTTATCTGGACTTTTGTTGTCATACCTCAAAAATTGTTTTTTGTCAGTTGTAAGTGAATACTCACCTTCAATTACAAGCTCAGCAAAGATATTTGGAATAAAAGAAAGTTTTTTTCCTTTTTTCTTATGCAGAGTGTTAGCAATTCTTTTTAATGAGGGTAAGTTGGCCGCAATCATTCTTTTTGGAACATTTTGTTCTACCAATTGACTTTGAGTATTGTTGTAACATTTTTGTATTGATTTTGTTATTTCTACTGTTATATCAATTTTGTTATACCTCTTTTTTTAAATCCTGAGTTGACTTAAGTAAAATGATTTCGGAGTGTGTCAACGAATCATGCTAATGCTTTCAATTTTGCTTCACTTCTTTGTTCTGTTTAATACGAATGCTGTCAAAGCAATTGGTTTCACTACAAACATATCTTGTTGAAGAGTCTTTATTGTCAGTTCTCCACCAATCGAAAATTTTTAAATATAATTATGGATTGAGATTTTTTATATTATCGATACCAAAATTAATGGTAAAATATATTATATCTTGATTCATTTTTAGATATAATGTAAATAAATAGAATGGTTTTCTTATTTTTGGAAAGTTTATTTTATATTATGTAAAATTGCGGTTTCTATTTCTTGATTATTGTTAATCAAAAAATTTTAATTAAATCTAGGAATTCAATCAAAAAAATTTTGTCATTGCCTTCATTAGCACTAGTTTCTTTAATTTTTATTCGGCAATAATTTCTTTATTTAGAGAGAAGACATTAATTTCCTAAATATAAAACTGGCATTAGTTTCATTATTTAAGAAAGAACAATAGATTCTTTTTTTTATTTTAGGCATTTTTTTCTTATTTAACAATTTGACATTTAAGTAATTGACATTAAATTTTTGACATTAGATTCATTTAGCATTAGATTATAGTAAATCGAATTTAAAAGTAAAATTTAGAAAATTTTCACTTTTATTTTTTTCTTCTTCCCTTTTTGATACTCGATCTTCTTTTCTTATTTTTCAAATTTTCTTCTACTTTATTTTTGTTAAGAAGAAATTAAGAGGCAAGTAAAAAAAGGTGTTCAAATTGGTTTCAAATGTACTGTAGAAAATTATTTAATGTTAAAGTTTTTTTTATTGATACTAATAAAAAATTTTAATTCTTCTTCTTCTATCTTCTACTCCCAGTGGGGCATAAGGCGTCCACACGTCCTCTCCATTCTTCCCTATCCTTAGCGACAATTTCTGCTTGTCCCCATGCGAGTTTCATCTCTCAGATCTCTTTCAACTGTTCTCCTCCAGGTCAACTTTGGTCTTCCAGCATTTCTCTTTCCTTGAGGTGTCAAATAGTCCAACTCTATGAATTCTGTCTGTAGACTTGATCTGTTGTACAGCTCCTCATTTGTAATAACTTTCGGATAGAAGATTCTTAAAATTTTTCGTAGGCAATTGTTATGGAATTCTTCAATCTTTTGAAGATTCTTTTGTCAGTCATTCTCCAACATTCAGATCCATACAACAGTACAGATTCGACCAGACTACTATAAAGATGAAATTTTGTCCTCAGTCGAAGAAATGACGATTTCCACACCGTTTTTAATTTGAAGACAGCAGTTCTGGCCTTCGTTAATCTATTTCGAATGTCTTCTTCGTAGCCACCATTTTTGCTAATCACGTTTCCTAGATATATAAAGCTGTCGACCCATTTAAGATTTTCGTTTCCAACAGAAATTGGTGCATTGAGTTTTTTGTTTATGCACATAACTTCTTTTTTTCGGGTGTTAATCACTAGGCGAACATATCCAGTGTTGCGTTTCAGCCACTCGGTATTTTCCCTCATATGGCTCTCCATCTGTGATATTAGGGAAATATCATCCGCAAAATAGATCTTCGAGATTTTCAATCCTACCCAGAGGCATTCCCAAGTAAATGCCAGTTCCCTGTCCTTCAGTTCTTCTCCTCATTTCAAAGTCGATGAGGGTCAAGAAAAAAAATGTAGTGAGAATGCATCCCTGACGAACCCCTGTTACATTCAATTCAATGTTCCACGATGTTACGCAATGCAAATATCTGATCAATGCATTTTCTCCCTCTACAAAATCCGTCTTGTTCTTTGCGCAAGATTTTAGAAATGACTTATCCTAACCCCTTGAGTCTTAGAATTAAAATCAGTGGCGAGTTTTTGATAGCTAGATGTAGAGTCTTTTCTTATCTCTTTAAGAATGTAATTTTCATCAATAATAGTCAATTTCCGAGGTCTACCAGATAGGCTTCAATCAGACACAGTCCCAGTCTCTTCATATCATTTTTTAGTTGAAGAGACACATTTTGGAGATACACCTAACATGTTGGCTATCTCATTTTGCTTTTTATCTCCACTTTATGGCAGACCCATGATCTTCAATTTTAGTGGGCTAGAGACGTTTTTTATACCCATTTTTTGATAATTTTTTTAAATTTTTGATAATTTATTTTTTGATTTTATATAAATTTCTAAAAAATTAGTAATTTTTAATTAAGTTATTTTGAAAGGACGTAATTAGTTGGAGAGTATTTATATTAAGCAGTTTAAGAGCACAATTAACTCAAAATTAGAAGATATGTAAGAATTAATCAGAACATTTTTGGATAAAAAAAATATTCTTTCCACAATTTTCGATTTCTAAATTTTTCAACTTTTCTTCATAATTTTAAAAGATATTTTTATAATGGCTTGTAAAGGATACGAATTTTTAATAGTTTCCTGACTATCATTGGGAATCGTTTCTTTTTTAAGGAATAATCGTGACACCTTCTTCTTCAACACTTGAGAAATCATAAAAATCTAAATTTCTCTTTATAACTTCTAATTGCATTACTGATAACGAATTTTAAAATTTTAAAACATTGTGTGCATTTTTGAAAATATTAAATATATTTAAAAGATAGTAATTAAATTACTTAATATTGTGTTTTGTAGCATCGTTAAGCAAAATTTAAAAAAATTTCTTATATTTGAATCAATTTCAATTTTTCGAGCCACTTTTATAATTAATTACAAAAAATGAGTTGAGCAAAAATAAATTTTCGTTTAAGGAATAAATAAATCAGCTTTATCTTTAGCAATCTCTAATAGTTTTAAAAAAAATCATTCGAGATATTCTTTAATTAAACTTGTTAAAAACACATAAAACTGCTTTTTTAAATGAAAAATCAGTAAAAATACTTGGTGCGATTGAAAATTGTATTTTTTTTTGTTTTCTTGTAAATTGTAGGAGATAAGGTGAAAGAAACTTAAAATCGATTTAGAAGTTTGATCGGTTAAAAAAAACTCTGCTAATGGTATTATTTGTTGTCTTAATATCATGAAAGACAATTGAATATAGTCGAGATTTTTTCTGACCACTTTAATCATTACGAATACTGCCTGTTGCGATGAACCACATAGGATAATTAATAATAATTGGTTTTGTGAAATTTAGTACAATAGAACAGAACAAAAAGTAAAATGTATTAATAACTTTTTTCTAGGCGTTAAAAATTGGCTCTGTTAATGCAACAAAGTGCAACATTCATAGTTGCATCAAATACCAAAGTCTGTTAGAAATATGCAAACTCTCTGCAAAATGCACCACGCTCAAATACATTAAAATTTAATTCTGCTAATCTTGCAGAGTTTTAAAAGAATTTTGTCAATTATGCAACTTTGAATGTTGCACTATGTTGCATTAACAGAACCAATTTTTAACGTCTAGAAAAAAAGTTATTAATACATTTTACTTTTTGTTCTGTTCTATTGTACTAAATTTCACAAAACCTAATAATTGAATTAAAAAAATATTTCAGAGTTTTAAAATGTCTAGAAAACGTTTCTTAATTGATTTTAAGGAGGCCATGAAAAAAAAACTTAATTCATCTGGTTATAAATGCTAAACCCTAACCCTAACCCATTGGTTTCATTTTTTTACAATATTAATGGTTAAAAAAATTGTTTATCATTGTAAAAAAAAGTTTTTATTTTGTATTTTTAAATAATTCTTCCCAAAGATTTATTTATTTAAAAGTAATTTACCAACTAGAATTAAAAATTATTTCCAATTATAAATAATATTAAAAAAATCTATAATAAAATGTTAAAAGTATATTAATATATTCCAATCTATCAATTTTTTCTTCTCTTTTTAGAAATGGGACCTTTTCCTATTGTTTTTAATGCTTTGTCCAAAAAAACCAATTGTTCTTTTGTTAAATCGGTTGCTAGTCTGAGTTGATTTGTCACATCTGTTGGCGTATACACTTCCGAAAAGGCTTCCCATGAACTACGCAAAATTAAAATAAATATTATTAAATTTACGCTAGGTATTCTTTTTTTCCAACTTTATCCCATTTCAGTAGGACTTTTAATTTACCTTCTTCAAATATGTGCCCAATTATGTCATTGATCTTATTTAGTAAAATCACTATTAAATTACACTTAAAATAATTTTTTAATAAAATCTTACAAAATACTTCACATCTCTTAGATCAAACTTAGAATTTCGTTTGAATTCTGATATGAGTTGTTGTTTAAGGATTTCTTAAGGTGGCATAAAATCCTCTTCTCCTGGTTTTTCGTAAACATTTAATTTTGATTTGAGCAACCATGAACATTAATTTGTCTTTCTTTTGCTTCCAATGAAATTGTAGCATCTGGTGCGGTGACCATTTCATCTGTTTTTGTGGTGGGTGTGCAAATGGTCCTATCTTCAACCATTTCATCCTCAGATCCGAAGTTTCTCACGATTTAGTGTTTTCGACGAGTGTGGATTTTAGTGGTTTTTCAAGAGGCGAAGGTATTTGGCGGCCCATATTGACAAATGGCGACTTGGTAAAAAAAAATAAAATAAAAAAAACTAAATATTAAAAAAATTTACCGGAATCTTTTGCTCGATTTTCTTATTGAGCTTGAAGACTTCACTTCGGTCTGAAGCTTGTTCTTCAGTTCGTCAAGCTTTCCACTAAGGCTGTCAAACTTTAAGCTTGATTTAATCTTGTTTTCTTTGACAATTAGAAAGAAATTGTCAAGGTATTGGGATTAAGTCTTCTATTTTTTGCTGATCAAATTCAGTAGTTATTTTTGAGTCTTCAAAATCCTAAATAATATAATGATTTATTACAATAATGGATACAACTTTCGACTCGGTTAATATCCGAAGGCGATTTTCTCTTTTAAAAAAATTAAAATATTTTAATGAATTCAATTTGATGCTCCCTTGGAGCTGTTCGACGGAATTGAAGATGAATTTGATAACTAAAAAGAACAATATGTAAAATGGAAATTTTAATTTAAATTTAATAATTTACTTTAACCAAGTTTTCAATTTCACAGAATTTTGTTTGACTATTTTCTATATCTTCCGGATTAAGACTTTCCATATTTAAATTTCTAAAGATTATATAAATAAAGGAAATGAATAAATTAATTTTCTTCAAAATACTTAATCGTGCAAAAAAATGTTAAAATTTAGACTATCTGAAAAACCATCTCTTATAAAATCATAAGTTCTTAGAAAGACAGAGTTAGGATATTTTAAATATTTATCGATCTATCGAGTGAAATATTTTAGTTAATTTTTTTTTTTGCTTTCAAGTATGAGGTGTTCACAACCTATGTTTGTTGCTTGAAATGGTTTTATTTCGGCTTGGTCTAGTTGTTGATCGAATTGGTCGAGTTAGATTGAATAATATTAGACTGACTTGTGATGATGTCTCCAATCGAGCACACTACCGCTTCGGATCTGAAAATTTTTTGTTCTAATTTTTCGCTAATTAAACTCACTATTTTCTCAAAATCATTACTGTTACGATTAATTTACTGATGTCATTAGTTTTTGAAGTTTTGTCTACATAACTTCTGCAAAAACTAACAGAAAAAAAAAATAACTTTTTTTAATCAGGATAAAATTCTCTTTTTAAATTTCTCAGTTTTTTAAATTTTATTAAACCTCGGACAAAGTCCGGTCAAGATATTGGTCAATTATGTGGGTAAATAATTGAAATTAAGAAAAACAATTCTTGAGTGGCCGTTAAGAATATCTAAAGGTCGATTATCATTATATCATGATAATTTTTTACCTGTAAATAACTATTGAATTTTCAACACTGAGTTGATCAGATGGTAGAGTTTCAGCTGGTCAAGTTAATAATTCACTTACAGTGTACAAAAATCGTCTCAGGTCAAATTTTTCAATGGGGAATTAATCCATCTTGGTTGTATCTTAAGTTGTTGCGATCTAGTGTTGGGGGCCGGTTGAAATGCCACGTGGAAATTATTTTTCAATTATTTTGAATAAGGTAATTTTAATTAAATGTAATACTTCAAAATTTTCCGATATTTTTCAGAAATCCTTTAAATATATATATTAATTTTTAATTCTGAATTTTATTTTTTTTAAAAATCGTTTTAATATAATAAAAAACTAAAATAAAAATTTACAAAAATTAATCCTAACAAATTATTGAAATAAAATACTCAAAATAAAATAAAATGTTTTTTTAATTTAAAATATTTAAAAGATAAATAAGAATAAAATCTATCTTCTTTAAAATCCTTATAGCACACTTGTATAGTACAATTTTTCATTTTTGATCATCAGATGCATGAATCAAATCCTTTTTCAGTTTAAAATTTCTTTCAAAATTACTTTTGATTTTGATCAACAATAATTTGACCGAATTATAGAAAAAATTGAAAGAGCAAATTGATAAAATTTTTCATATTTTTCTGACTTTTTTTATTATGTTTTTAACACTTTTAACAAATGTGCAAAATTTGATGTAACAAGGATTTTAACCTGGACATAGTGTTTTGTTTAAAAATACTACTGGCTTAGAGAAATATTTTTATTTCAGGGTAAATTTTTAAGTTTATTTAAAATGTTCTATTTTTTCATATAAAAACATTATGGTCTCAACTTTTTCAGGAGATATTTTATTTCGTCTATCGCATACTTGATAATTTGCTTTCGAAAATAATCTTTCTGATGGTGAACTTGCTAGTGCAAAAACATAGTTGACGAAAAATTCATGAAGATTTGGATATTTATATTTCTTTAAATTACAAAAATCTACTGCATTATCGAATTAAGCTATAAATATCTTATAATTATTTATTACCTTATTTGCAGCTCTCCAATTTATCTCAACATTGTTTTCTTCATCAGATGAGTCGAATTATTGAAATCTGTTCGAGTTAATTCTAGAGTTTCGATTTTCTGATCTTCGTTTGTATTTACCCGAATAAAATTTTCGACTTATTTTACCAATATTTTTTTGATCTGATGCTGCCGTTGAGAATTTCTTGTACTTAGGATACAAAATGATGCAATAAAAAAATAGTCGTTTTCAAATATTTTGTATTTTTTTTTTGATAAAATTATAAAAGAAATTATAAATGAATATAATTATTGAACATTTCTTTTAAGCCTGCTTTTATTTCATTGTCTTCCGAATTGGGATTTGTCAATTTAAATAACGATACAAAAATAGGAATAACTAGACGAAGGGTGATATCTTTCTCGTCGGCCGTTAAACGGTGTTTCATTTGGCCGACCCCTTCACGGTTTTTTTTTTGTTTTTAATAATCTAGAATTATGCAAAAAAATAAGAGAAATGAGTGAAATGTGTAGTTGGTTCAGAAGAATTTTATTAAACAATTAAATAAGAATATCAAAAATAAATCCTTAAAAATGACAAGAACTAACGCATAGCTACAAAGTAAAATTTTAAAATTAGTAATAATAAAATTTGAAGTCGAAACTTTTACATTGACAATTCTGAAAATTATTTTTATTTAAATTAAATAGAATTTTGGCTATATGCTGGTTAATTGTTACTCTTGTCTGACATACTTTTTGAAAAAGACGATAATTGAGTAAAGACAAAAACTAATTTTAATTTATTTCCAAGCATGTTGACTGTTTCTCTCCTGAAAACTTTGTTAAATGCAAAGTGAACAAAAAAGTTAAACGAATAGTTAATAAACGAAATGAGTAATCCACAGACTTCTACTATTGTTAAAAAAGCACTGAATGTTTGTCGCTTAGGCATTGTTTTATTTGTTTGAAATATGTTTGATAGTATTATCCAAACAATAGTTGGTATTAAGCTTAAAAGAAATATAATTGATGAAGCCAATACGGTAAATGAAAAGCGAAATTCATGTCTTGAATTGTTAAATTTTCGACGCGACTCTCTCACTTTGAATAGAAGATAAAGATTCATTAAAAACATGAGAATAAAAGGTAGACCGATTCTCATAATTATGGCTTGAATATCCCGAATTAGCAAAACTAATGGATTGGCAGTACAATACTTGACGGTGTATGGTGGACCAGTCTGGTTTGAGTTTGGATTTACAAGAGCAACATAGAATAACAGATTAGATGAATTTGTCGCTAGAATAAAAATTAAAAATGCACATAAAATTAAGCTTATGACTAGTTTGTTCGATTGGAATTTGAGTTTGTTTGAAAAAAGAACAAAAACAAATCGATCAGCAGTTATGAGCACATTTAGCCAAGAGCTTATTTGAAAAAAAGCATTGTAAAAAAACGAATATATTTTACAAACAAAATCTGATTCAAGGAAAAAAAATTTTCTCAATTCAATGCCAAAAGCGTAGACAAATAGATGAGCTATTAGTAAAATGTTGACAATTGAATTTAAACTAAAATAAAATCCCATTGTTGTTTTGTTAAATTTTTTTTTTTGAAAAATAATCAATTCAACAGTGTTCAAGACGAGACCAATAGGCATAACTACAATAGCTAGATATTTCAAAATTAGCCTGGATTGGCTGGTTGCCCAATAGATGTAGTCCATGTCTTCTCTTATTTCTGTAAAATTCATTTTAAAAAATAAAAAATTAATATCCTTTTTTTTCCATTTTTATTCTAGAATTTTTGCTAACAGATGCTACAAAGCATCGGTAATGAGTAATTAAATTGAAAATAAGTTAAATAAAAGAGTTAAATTTTTAAATTTAATAATTATAATAATATGAAAGTAAAATATAATTTCCGAAAATTATTGTTATATAAAATAAAAATTTAGATTCTCTTAATTGATTTTCATTATAAAGACTGATCCAGGTTATTTTTACGTATTTAAAAAAAAATGTTTTATTTTATTTTGACTTGTAAACCTGAATTATCACTTAGTTATCAGCTCATGAACTGACCAAAAATAAGAACTATACTTGTTACAGATCTCAAAATGCATTTATCACTCTGTTCACATATGAACTTTATTATAAACCTCTAATGAACTTTATTACTTTTTTAATTCCATTATTAGAAATAAAGAATAGTTCAATCATTAAAATTATCAATAAAAGCATCAAACAATGCATATTGTATTTATATTTGATGGTTATTTTTTTTTGTATCAAAAAAGAGCATGTTAAAAAACGAGATCAGAAATAAAATAAATCAATATTGTTTCTTTTAGAGTTCAAAAAACAGTTTTTTGTGAAACGTGGCACAATGTCTTCACTAAGATGCTAAATAAGCATCCATCGGTCAATGTTGTAATATATGAAATAATCAGACTTGTTTTTAAGTAACAAGTCTTAAGTCAAGTCAATGAATTAAAATATTTTTTAATACATATCTAAAAACAATAAAATTTTTATAATTTACTAATTTTTTGATTTTAAAACTAAAAAAAAAATAAACATTTTAGGATTATTTACGTAAAATACCGTAAAAACAAAAAATTGCAAAATCAAAAATTAATGAAAATTTTAATTTAATCGTAAATTAATCGTCAATTTTTACATTCTTCTAATTAATTATAGTTAAAACAAAAATTGAGAAAATTTTTGGAAAACAATTATTTTTTCTGCTGTAATAAATAATTTATTTCATTAAAAAAAATTTTAAGTTATTATCTTTACTCAACAAAAGTCAAGTCATAACTTTGACTTTCATTTTTTATGACTTAGACTTAAAACTGTGACTAAAAAGCAAGTCTGGAAATAATTATTAAATCGTACTGAAGGCAAAGACTGGTATTGTTCACTAGAGATGACCAGTGTATGTCTTAAAAAAACAATCGTTTACAGCAAATAGTAGCTAAATATAATATGGAAAATAAATTAGAGTTTTTTTATTAAAATATCACTTAAAAGATATTTTTCTTATTTTATTTTGATTTTTTTTATTATAATTTTAATCTGAATTAGTTAATTAACTTGAAACTTCAAAGTGATGAAGACAGAATTTGCGATTGGTCAAAAAAGTGGTCAACAGTGTTAAACGCAAACAAGTGCATCTGGGTAGATCTAACTCTAAATTGGATTATGAAATCAAAAAAAACAATCAATAAGATGTTGGGTTTGATTAGAAAATCGTTTAAATTTCTTAAAAAAAATTAGCACTAAACTGTTAATCTCTTGTTAGACCACATATAGAATATGCCATCAGCTCATGGTATCCATATTGTGTTAAAGATATAAATGAATTGGAAAAATCATTTACAAAGAAGAAGAGCTACTAGACTAGCTTATGAGTTGAGAACATTAAGTTAGTTATACTGACAGTTAAAAAAGAATTGTCACGACAATCTGGAGCGACAATTACCAACTGACATTGTAAATGCACGGAATTTTAACAGTTTTAAGGCTAAACTGGACTTCTGGATGAAAGAAAATTTTTCTTTTCTTGAAGCGACTGCTCAAGTCCTATATGGCTATAATTGAACCTGTTTAAAAGTTCATGTTGCAGTTCAATTTTACTACAACTACTACTACTAACTAACAAGACAAAAAAATGGACAAAGATTCATTTATTTATGCTTTTTTTTGCTATTTTAACACTCAGAAACCGGACGGGTTTTTATCCAAGGCATGGTAAATTATAAAAATAATTAAAAATTAATACAAGAAAAAACTTATCTCTTGGCATAAATTTTCCAATCATACTGATTCCATAAAAGCTGGGTCAAATTTTATCAATATATATATCAGTTTCTTCTTCTTCAGGTTCTTCATTATCTGAGCCTTCATCTGAGTCATTTTCAGTAATAGGGTGATTTATTATCTCCATTTCTTTTTCAAAATAATCATCAATGTCATCTTTATTCCCATTATCAAAGAATTTTGATTGAGTATCGTCGGCATTTCTAAGAAGTTCAAAAGCTTCTAAAGCAGCTTTTTTTCGTGACATGGTTCAAAAATTTATTTTTAATTTTAGGAATTAATTGAAATTAAGTATGAAGGGTCCAAAAAACCCCTCTCCGGATTTAACATATACTTAACGTATATTAAACCCCTCCGGTTTTTGAGTGTTAAAAAAAATACTTCAACTAACTTTGTTGCATCTTTTTTGCCTTAAATTATTTTTACTCTTTTAAATAAAAAGACAAAAAATAATGGGTCAATAAAATTTAAATTGATTTTTGACATTAATTTTTTTTGTTAATAATGTATTTAATAAATGAAGTGTTAACCAGTCTCTTGGAGCATGAGTGCTTGTCTATTGATTAATTGTAAAATTATTACAGAATTATTTATGAGTATAGAAAAATTAATGCTCCCAAGTAATTTCCAAATTAAAGACATATTTCTATAATTGCACCAATTTCATAAATTCATTCTTCTTATTTTAAATTATTCAATTTGGATTCAATTTTTTTTATTTAAATTTTACATAATGAGTTTTTATGAAAATTTTAAATTTTTTTAACATTGTGTTGTATCTAAAATCAATCATGTGACTGAAAGGAAGGACTAAGTCTCCATTCCAACTGGCTTAAATTATTTTGTAGATAAATAAAAAAATATTTCTATAATAACATCCAAAATAAAATAAAATTTTATGAAATTTTCTAAAATAAGATTTAAATATAATAATTACGAAAAAAAGAGAAAATTAATAGTTTTGATATTTAAAAAAAATCTAAAATGTAGTTAAATTTTTGTCTATAAAAGCGTTGTATTCAGGTTTGCAAAAAAAAAAGAATCTTATCAAATTATCCTGAATATCACGTCATGTTTTTCACGTCTTCTTCACACGAGTGATATTCATTGACATGACATTAATAAAACCTATTTTTAATCAGAATAAAAACAATAATTCTAAGATAGTTTTATTTATTAAATTTTAGAACTAATTTTTTATAAAATTGTATCTTTGACTAATTCAATCCATTCGAGTTTAGTTAATTATGCTTCCAGAAAATGGTTTTTTAATTTTTCGTTCATTTCCCTTCTTATTTGATCTAAATGATGAGGAGCAATTCTTTTGTCCTTTGCCATTTCTAGAACTGACTTTTTGTACCAGTCCTCAGCATCACGTTTTGTTTTCTAATTATTAGACAATTAATTAATTAATAATTTTTAATTTTCCAATTTAATAATATACCAATCCTGTGATTGAAAAAATAGACATCAAAAAAACAAATAAAGCTAACAAAAATTTAAAAATTTTCATTTTTCTAAAACTAAAATGAAAAATTCACTTTGTATTTATAAAAATTTATTTTTCTCCAAGGCTTCAATTAACATGCAGTTTGAAAAAAAAAATAAAACGCAAAACATAAATTTAGCTGTCAATGCCTCATGATTTTTAGAATTTTATAACCATTCAGTACATTATAAAATAAAATATAATAAAAAGAAACTTTAGAAATCTTGAGGCGTTTTAGTTGAATTGTTTTTTTTTTTAATTATACTCAAGTTTATTACTTTCGAATAAAATTTCGAATAAAATTCAATAAATTAAAATAGCAAACATAATAGACTTTTACCTAGCTATTCGCATGCCTAATTTATTCAATTATTATTATCCATATGATGAATTGCATTGGTAATTTCAGACATTTTTATTTTTCAAGTTTTGTTGTTGTGTCATTAATAATTTTATTAAAATAAATTTTTTGTTGGGAATTGTTTCTTTTATGCAATTGGTATTCGATGGTCATAAATTGAAGGTGCTTTTAGCAAAATACCCATCGTTCCAAGAAAAAATCCTACTGAAAAAACAATTAGCAAAAGTCTATCAACAACCATAGCTGAATATTGCCATTCTTCTGCTTCCTAAATAAAACAAAATTAATTATTAAATATTATTGAAATTAAAAAAGAAAATAAGAGGAAAAATATTAAGTTCTTAATTAAATTGAGATTAAATTAAATTTTCTTATATCCGACAATTTCTTATAAATAAATATTAGTTTTTACACAGAAATTTTTATTCAAATACAAAATTAGCCTAATATTTTAATTTAATTGCAAAGTAAGACTAAAAAAGTTAAATTTATAAGAAATCAGTAATTTTTTGTTTGTTTATAATTTTTAAAAATTATCTCAAAATATCAAATTATATCAAAAAAGATTATTTTGTAATCTAGACCTTGTTCTAAATTGATTAAGAATTTGAATTTTTTTTTTCTAAGATAATAGCAGCCTTCCGATGGTCTATTACATCATTTTTAGTATTGCCTTTTTTATTATTTGCTATCTTAAAAATTTCATTTTATTTTTAAACAACAAGTTTAATATGAAAAATATTTATTTTTTTTTATAAACCAATTTATTATACTTAATAAATTTTTTATATAAGAATTTCTTCTATGCAAAATAATAAGCACTAAAACTAAAGAAAAAGTTTTTTATATCTGAGGTTAAGTTTATGATAAGCGAAAATTTCTTAAAAACGGTTTTGACTGTACTTTAATTCAAAAAAATTTGAGAATTTAATTAAATAACCCTAGCTTAAATTTTTAAAAAACAACGATATTTTGAAACATTTTTTAAAAACTTGTTTTTTTTTAAATGTTGGTTTCTTGAAAATTAATTTATACAAGAAAAAAAAAATAATCTAAGATTGATTCTATCAAAGATTTGTTAAGATAACTTAACGTTTTTAGTTTTAAATCCAAACATATGAAAATATTAACTTTTAAAATTATTTTTATATTGCCGTTTTGGATTAAATAAGAACAAATTAAAGAAATATAAAGAAAAAAAAAATACTTTTAATTCTTCTTGTTCTTTGAGTGATTTTTGATGTAAATATTTCATACCAGAAAGAGACTGATAAACTTTTTGAGGATATTTATCATAGTGTTGGCTAATTTTTCTAATCTCAAGGGCCAAAATGGGACTTGCTTGTCCACTTTGTTTATCAGAAGAAATTTTTTTTAAATTTGTTCTTTTCTCGTATAGCTTTAGCTTTTGCATGAAGAGATACCATGGCAATATTTCCAGAAATAAGCGTTTCATCCATTTCGGCATTCTATGAGTCTTGGGATTACGATGATGTAAATTGAGGACAAAAATTGTAAATAAAATGCTAAGATTAACCAAAATTAGAGTAAATAGCAAATATTTTCCAATCAAAGGAATAACTAGCGAAGTGGGAGGTATTAGCTCAATTAGCAGCAAATAAAAAACCAATAGAGCGACAAGTACATAAATGCCCAAGGTTATTTTTTCACCACTGCTACTTGGCAGATAAAACACCAATATGGATAAGAATGATATGTTCACACACGGAATTATAAGATTCACTGTATAAAATAGAGTTTTTCGTCTCATGGTAATATTAAAATATATGTCGTGATATGGCTCTACGCAACAGTCGTAGTATTTTACATTTTTTTGTGCTGGAATTGAGAGTATGTCCCACTCGACACTTGTATAATAATCAGACATGTCTATGCCATCTGTAACAGTGTAAATTTCAGTCGAGTGACCTTTACTCGGCTGATTGTTTGTAGCAATAGAGTTGCTTTTGTTCAAATGCTCCAAGTCAATTAGATCGCCGTTAAAGGTCCATGTTCCGAATTTCATGTAGCAATTTTGTATGTCAAATGGATAGTACTCAATGTCGATTGCACAGTAGCTTTTGTATATCATCGGTGGTTCCCAGATTATTAAACCGGTGTTGTAAACAGTTGCTTTTGTCTCTGTGGTTACTTGGTAATCGCCATCGGCACTTTATTAATCAAATTGAATAACAATTGAATTTAAAATTTAGAAAAAAAATTTACTTATTGTAAAGAACAACATCAGGTGCCCATATTTCTGAAATTGGTATTTTTATTTTGGTGATATTACCATAATCAAGAGGGTTCCATGTCAACTTATAATTCATCCACTCCTTTTAATAAATAAAATTCTAGTTAATTATATATTTTAAAAAATTAACGGACAAAAAATGAAAAGGGCACCAAACAAGGACAAGGCTGAATTAGATATCATGTAATGGACTTATTTTTTTGGAAAAGAACAATTTTTTGTCAAAACTAATTTGATGAAATTTTTCTTGTTAAATATACTTTAGAGAATTAAACAAACAGAATATTAAAATCTATGAATAAAAAAATGAAAAATGAAAATTTATTAGATTTTTTTAAAAAATTAGTTCGACTATTTTAAAAATATAAATAACATTTCAAGTATGAATTAATTAATTAAATGACACTTTTTTATTTATATATTATTTTTGGCTCCCTAATTAATATAAAGACAAAAAATATTTTACTATAGAAAAAGTTATAAAGCTTAAACGAATTAATATTTATTTATAGAAAAAAAAATACTAACTTAAAGAAAAAAATACAAACATAAAGAGAAGGATAGAATCCTAAAGAGTTCTAATTTTTTCTAAAGAAAGTTATTAGCATTTTAAAAGGATTCATTTTTTGTTAAAGCAATAAAGCTGACAAGATATAGAAATAGAAATATAGAAAAAAAAGAATGTAAACAATTTAAACAAATGGTTGATAAAGATGTTAACAACATGCATTATACTAATAGTTTAGCTGGTTTTAATCAAGTTAAAGACGAAGCTTTGTCACGTTGGTCACTTTATCCTCAGTTACTTAGTTTTAAGAATTATTTTGTGAGTCAATGGCTTGAGAGTATATGGGTTAATTGGTCACTTTTTAGTAGACCATATGGATTTTCCACTACAAATAATAATACAGAAGGTTTGAAATCGAATAATCAAAAAAGTTTATACAAGTTATGAACGTAATACTGTACTTGAATGTTGTATGATGCTTGTAAAAATGGTTAACGATATAAGTATAGCTCAAGACAGATTTGATTTGACCATTAAAAAAAATAATTGTCTAATAAGTAGAGCTAGTCTCTATCATATTTAATCATATAACTAGTTTATAATTTATAATTTATATTTTTGTAGCAATTTACGATATGTCTGACAATTCTTACTTTATATTTTAATAACAATTATTGTACAATTAAATTTAATTCTCAAATCAATAATTTTTAATCAATAAAACGTTTGAAACTCAATAAAAGAAGCTGATAAGTTAACCTCAACTGATTTTTTTATACAAGATTTAAATACTGGTTACAGATTATATAACAATACATACAAATATCACATACAAATTTTTCAAAATATTGTAGTTGTATGCATTTTTTTAGAATATGCTATATGTAAGCATTATATTACTTTTTTTAAGTTAACAAATCATCCATTTGAAAAAGAAAGAGAATTTATTCATATTAAAAGACGAGGTAGACCAACAAAATCAAATACTGGTGCATTAACAAGAGATTAAATTGGCTATTTAGATAAATATTATTTACTTTATAAAAACATTTTTTTCATTTACTCACTTTATAAAATTATTTAACAAAATAGTATTATCTTTAATTTAGTATTTTTTTCTTTATAAAAATAATTTTTCATTTATTTATATTAAAAACTTATTTAATTTCGAATAAAAGTCTTTATAATCAATATATTAATGTATCTATATAAAAATGATTTTCCTTTATATTAATTATTAAGTAATTATTTTTCAATAAAATGATTTTCTCACATTTATTTTCGATAAAATATACTGCGATTATAGAATCAAAAACTTGACTCCTCTGATAAGACTCTAATAAGAGCGTATAAATATCTATTTTGTTGGAAAAGATCAGAAAAGTTGCGACTCAGGACTCTGAGCAAGAGAAGATAGAGGGTATCTAGCTGAATATTTCAAGATAACTAATGGTTTAACTAAAGTAAATTGGCACAATCCAAAAAACTAATACACGGAAAGGCAAAAAAACTGACGAGAAATAACCAACGAGAGCATTTCATACTTAACTAAGTAGTAGACAACTCGAACAAAAGAAAATTAAATATTCAGTCATTAATTAAATATTCACATAAAAAAATGAATTTTTTCTTTTTGTTTTCAAAATATCTCACTAATTATTTCAATATCTTTAAAATATAAATTTTTTTTAGCATTTATATGTTAAATCAAAGTTGGTCAAAATTAAATTTTTTAAAAGTCAATCTAAACATTAAAAAAACACAACACTAAAAACAAATTTTCAAGATTTTTAAAAAAACATTTAATTTATTTCTTGATTTTGTAGTGTCTTGTGATGTTTAGTAAGCTTGAAATTATTAAACTAAACCTACTAAAAATAAACTGTTTGCATCTTCATCAACACCCATCCTATTCAAAAGTTTGCTGAATTTTAACAAACAGTTTGCGCACGGTACTTGATTTTATTTAAATATATTGAAAAACCATTCTTGCTCATTTATATTTTGTGTTTAACTTATGAATATTTTAACTTGTATATAATTTATACTTTGGCTACCAGAGTGGTCACTTTCTATTCTAGATAAATAAAGCTATTAAAATTACTAATTTTATTTCTTTAATTGTTCATTTAAAATAAATTAATTTGACCACTAGGCTATGAAAAAATATTATTTTTTGAGAAAAGTCTGCGAATGAAATCAAAATTTAAAACTCTTATTGTGAGTCATTTTTTTTCCAAGCTTAAGAAACATAAATAGAGAATTTGTGAAACAATAGAAAATTATATACAAAACCAGGAAATCACGTAAAAAAACTACGTATTAACTATTTTTAATTATCAGAATTTAGTTATCAGAAATAAATGAAATCTATTTCTGCAAATATTTATTCATAATACTTGACTATGGTTTGCTTCATAAGAAAGTTAGTCTATGCATAAAATTATGATTCTAAACTTCAATATGCAATTTTTAAAAGTTTAATTATATTCTATTTAATAATTGTAAATTTTGTGGCTACAAAGCTTTTCTTAATTGTACTATTCAAATTAAAAAATTTTAACCAATATTTTTTTAATGTAAAAAAGTAAATGTAGATTAAGAAAACAGATAAATAATTGCGATATTTTTCATCTATTTTTTAATTTTTTTGAAAAATGTTAAATGTAGCACAGATAATAGGCATAATATTACCATTCTTTTAATTTTTAATTTAATTTAAGCCGAGATTATTTCTTTCATGGTTATTTTTTTAGCTAAGATTTTCACACATTTGATTTTTAAATAGTAAGATTAAAATGGAAGATTTATGGCAAATTGAAGTTTCTGATCAAAATTTATCTTTTAAAAAATTTTTAAGAGTGTTTGAAATGATAAAATTTAATGCAGAGACATATTATCATGTGTAGCCAAACTATGTTAAACCATATCTGAGTGTTGTGCATAATTCTGCATGCGAAAATATTTTGAAGAAATGTGAAGTTATAAAATACTAAGTTAAACATTGAATGTTAACTTTGAAAATGTATTTCTGCAAAAAATTTTAAATTCTAAAATAACTTTAAGACCTTTTTTTAATGTAATGATTATTTTAATTTGATCATAATCTTCAATTTGCCAAATTTTTTATATCGTTCAATAATCCATTTATTTCAATTAATTAATTTATTGAAAAAATAAATTATTTTTGTTCAATTTTAAATTAAATTTAACATCAAATTTTTTTATATTTAAAAAAAATACTG
Source organism: Brachionus sp. 'Tiscar' (assembly GCA_006352455.1). NCBI lineage: Eukaryota > Metazoa > Rotifera > Eurotatoria > Ploima > Brachionidae > Brachionus > Brachionus sp. 'Tiscar'. The sequence continues at coordinate 22,097 of VANL01000269.1, forward strand.
CAACTTTGTGCACCAAAGTTTGTTGCATCTTATTAGCCTAAAATAGAAACTTCTTTTTTTTTTTAGGTAAACCCATGGATAGACAATGAGATTTAAATATTAAAAAATTGTTTTCGTTTCTGTACTTTTTCTAAATATTATTTTAATTGGCCCTGTTCCTTTTTTTACTTTCTGTCCTTTTTCTACTTTATCAGTATTTTTTAAATTAAAATAAAAAATTTAACGAGGTCCGGGACGGAGCCTTGGTTTAGAGATTCGGGTATGTTAAAGATAAGAGAAATTTTAGTTCAAATTAATAATAAAAATTAAAATAAATTAATATTAAAGAGAAAAATAAAAAAAACTTTACAAATTTCTCTAAAATTTCTTTAAAAATAAAGTTGACTGCGTTGTTAAGTTTTAAAATTTGTGAAAAAGCATTTAAATATGATAGTTTTAAATGAAATAAAGAAATGAAAAATAATAGTCGAGAATTTAAGAAAGATGGAATTGTTGAGTCAATAAAGTTTTGTTAATTCTGAATCAATGACCAAACAAAAACAAAAATAATCCTACAACTTTTAGGCTTTATAAGCCAAAAAATGCAATAAAACTTAGAATTAAATCATGTGACTAACACAAATATGATAACTTTATTTTTTTTTTGAAAGTCAAATAGTCAAACCTTACTTTATTCTATTTTATTTCATTTTTTTAGAGGACCCTTGCGGTTTTTACTTAATAAATACAACTAAAAAAATGAACTGAAGCTGAAATTATTTCAAGAAAAATATTAATGCTAGAAAAACAAAAATCTAAATTTTTGCTAGCAGATGTGAATCATCATCATAATTTTATAAAATTGCCCATTTAAATAAAAATTAAAACTGACTGTTTTGCACAATTTAATAATAAAACTTAAAGCAAAAAAATTTTTTTTATCCTTCATTGATACTTTGTTCTTATAAAACAGATATTTTAATGAATTGCCAAAAATAGTCTGATAATATTTCCAAGAAAATGGTTAAGGAAAAAAATTTAAAAAAAAAGCTATTTACATGACGTATCCACACATTTGTAGTCATAATTTGATTTCTTTCATCAATATCGGCAATCTGAGAAAGTCTAATGCCTAGATAAAGCTTTAAGTAGTCCTCGGGATGCTTGACTGGTCGGACAACTTTGTCATAATCTCTTAGCAAGTGTTCGAGTAAAGAAGCCGAAAAATTGTCGGCTGCTACTGAGCCCAAATACAATATGCATACAACAAAGCTAAAAACCATTTGTTAATTTCAATTCTAAAAAAAAGCTTTTTTATTTTTTATCACAAAGTACTGCATAGCTGTGCTTTCGATCGATATTCAAATGATATTAAATATGATTATATTTTGTCGATAAGATGCAATAATTGAAAAAGTTTGCTCAAGTGAAATCGTACTAGCTAAGTTTCTTGAAATAATCTAATGAATTTTATGCACAAAATTATTGATTTTTAATGCGTCAAATATACCTTATAGTTTATAAATTGGCACAGAGTTAAAAACAACTAGCAGTGGTGTTTTTGTTCTATTCAAGTGATTAGTTTATCTTTGAGCTCCTATTTTTTTAATCATCAATCTAGAAGATATTTTATTCGACAGCAGATTCAAACTTATTTCAATCATTTAAATCAGTTCTAATTTTTTGGGCTAAAACAAATTTCTAGCATAAATAACGAACAAGTGAATAAGATTTTATTTTAATTAAAAATAATTGAGATAAGAAAAAAAAAAAGAAGACTTTTATTCTATGTGAATCTTTATTTAGCTTAAATAATAAATTCTAAATCACTTGATTCTTATAAAATTATATTAATAAAAACTATGGATCTTTAGGATATTCGGCCTATGTAGTTGTCGTTTTCTTATTTGAATGTCATAAAATGATGTGAATTTTTTATTTTTCAACCGGTTAGTAGTAGTAGTAAAAGTAGCAAATTAAATTAATTTTTATAATAATAATTTAACCATTTTAAAGCAAGAATTTTTTTTTCGCATTTAAAAAGTCACACTTGACTTTAAATTTTAGCGAACTTGAGACTTGTGAGAATAATATCAATTCAATACCAATAACCAATATGTAGTTTTTTTTTAAGAGACTCTGTTTTAAGGAAAACATCAAAGATTCTAACTTTTACTACTACAAAAAAAGAGGCCGTCCGGCAGATAAAATATTAACAAAAAAGGGCATTGTGAATTTTGAAACAAAAAAACACAAACAAAAAACTTAGAATTGAAATAACTCTTGTTATTTAGGTTTAAAATTTGATCTGTAAAATGTATCAACTGATACAAAAACTTTTGTCAACTATTTATTCTGTGAAAAAATTCTGTAACACTCAAAAAAATGGAGGGTTTTTTTCGACTTTTTATGTTATTTTTAATTCCATGAAAATAAGACTATTTTACAGCAAAAATTAAATCTATTATTATTTATATTATTATTATTTTTTTTAATACAAGCTCTGTATCATCTATAATCAGTTGATACATTTGTCAGTGCAAGTTTTGGATTTTAAATATTATGTTATTTTCATTTTGAGTTTTTGTTGTTTTTTCAAAATTTACATTGCCTCAAAAAAGTTAATAATAATGTGTTAATTCATTGATTAACTTTTCTTTTTAATTGTATATTACTTTGAATCTATTCAAAGCTCAAAGATTCTAAAAACGATTAAATGTTAAAAATTAAATAAAAACTAGAAAAAATGCATGTGTCTGTGATTGCACTGGTACGTTTCATAGCACATTTTTTCTTCGCAAGTTTTTTATAGAATAATTTGCCTACTAATTATAGCAAAAAAATTAAGTAAAAATCAATTGATAAATATAAAAACATAATTGTTTAAAAGTTCCAAAAAAAAGTCTAAGTCAGGATTTTTAAAATTTTTTTCGAAATTCCAATATTTGCTTCGCTTCAATAATAGCCATCTGGGATGACATAAATACCATTTTATCGCAACAATAACTTCTTGGAACGGAAGAAATTTAATTTGTCCTTGATTCAGACTGATAGAATACCGATGCTATTAATTCGGCTCGGAGTTTTTAAAAAAAAAATATCAAATTGATATAAAATACATGATAATTCGAATTTACACTTAGCTGAAAAATTTAAATTAAATAAATGCCATAAAAATTTGAGTCAAAAATTTTTGCACAAAAGTTTAGACGCACACCATTAATCTCTAATTAAAAATCAATTAATTAACTTAAATGAATTTGTAAAATGTATTAATTTAAAAATTATCCAATCAATGTTAAATTCATTTATGAAACATCACAGCTTTTTGCTGACTGTCCGTGACAGAATAAACTTTATACTAATATTTATCAAATATTCGTACTAGCCTTCTATTCTGTAAATAATTGGCACATAATTTATTTGTTTAAAAAATAATGGGGAAAAATCAGTTGACCCTAATAAATAATCATTTACCTGTAAAAAAAAAACCTAAAAAAAATTATTTACCTGTAAAAAATAATTAGTTTATTTCCAAAAATGCTAACTAATAAATGATAATGTATAAATTGCTAATTTATTGTAAAAAATAATAACTTTATTGTAAAAAAAATTCGACAAAAAATTATAAAATTTATTAATTTTAAAAATTTACATAAACAGTAGCATTGGCTTTTCGACCACGTTTAGTCTTCGGTTCGATTGAACATTTTTTATATTTATTTGGAATTTCAACTAACTTTTCCACTACGGCTACTACTATTAAATGATAACAAAAATAGTTTCTTAGATATTAGCTACAGATACAGCTTGAACATACCCAGGAGTCCTTAAATTTTATAATTCTAACATTTTTAAATAAAGCAACCAGCTGGTCAAAATCGTGTTTAAGCTTACTATATAAGCCTTTTGCATAATCGATGTTTAGTTCATCTTTAAATTCTTTTTATGTTAAAAGATAGGTTGTAGAATTTGGTACTTTTTTAATTACTCGATCATTAACTGTTAAGAAACTATACGCTAATGACCAACCTTCACCACTAATATCGTACTCATTGCAAAATATTTTTTCTTTTACCGTATCAATTGACCAGTTACTTACAGTAGAATAAGCATTGGTTAAAAATACACTAAAAGCCATTCTTTTTCTAAATGTATTCAGTTTTAGTTTGCCATTAATACTTTCCAGAGCATTATTAGTGGTCTTAATGTTTTTTGAAGATAATTATTGATTTGTATAATGTTTGGTATTTCAATCTCTGGAATATACAGCTTATTTATTACATCTGGATCTGAGTCTGATACTTTTAGTATCAGCGGATTAATACCATCCCGCAATCCGTTTCGTATAGCTTTAGCTGTTATTAAATTCGATTTACATAAATTTCAATCAACTTTTTAGTCGGAGCATTTATTCAAAAAGGCACTTTATTAATTGAATGGTCATGATCAGAATTTCCTAAATAAATAGATACACTGGTATCGAAATCATAGTAAAGAATATACAATTTTGCTTGGCGTGATGTACCTTTATTACAAAAATAATATTCTTTTATTCCATTTTTGGTTTCAACTCTAAGTATTTTACACCAACTTTTGACGAAATCATTTTTTAAATGCTTGATATAATCACTGTAGCTATCGAATTTTTGGCTAAACATGTACACATTTCTTTTTCGTTATTACCTTCACCTCCATGTTCATTGCCAATAGTGTCTTCTTCTTTCTGAACTTCATCATTAATTTCTTCCTCAAAACAATCAATAACAACGTCTTCAAATTCTTCAAGTTTCTGAGTTTCTTCAGAGGGTGATTCATCTTCTACATATGAATAGAAAATTTAAGTTACGTGAAAACGTGACTCCCAGATGCTTTTCTGTGTCGACTAAAGCTAGTGCGCTCCTGGACTCATCTTTCCCAATCAGTAGTTCGGATTGGGCCATACATTTGGAATTTTTTAGTTTCAGCTGTATGTTTAAGTATTGATACGCACTCATACTTACACTTATACACTCAACCAGATCAAGTGTCCATACTCACACTTACACTCATACACTTGAGCGATTTGGCAGGGGTTTGCTTGTCACAGAATTTTCTTAAGACCAAATGCTTAATGATGCGAAATTATTAACAAATTTAAAAATTCATCTCTAATTAAAATTAAAAATTTCAAAATCTTTAATGAGAAAAGAAATGAAAGTAAAATGCTTCAAAAAAAAAATAAATAATTAAAAATAACTTTATTTAGCTTAAAATATCAACATTAACTTTTAATAATGTTTTCGGCAAGAAATTTTGTGGATTAATGTGTTGAGATCTTTTGCTACTTACAATTTCGCAAATACTAAAATACCGCTCAACAAAAGCGCTTGAAGCTGGTACAGGCAATTTGGCTTAAAATTGAATAACGATAAAAATTTTCATTCCAAAATTCTTTTGTAGACTTTTGTTGACTTGTTGGCTCCTTAATAAAATCCAAGAATATCTACTTTTCTCGATTTATTTTCTCTAATACGGAAAAGGAATTTCTTTCGGCATTAGATTTATAAGGACCGAATTTAAAAAAGACCTTAAAGCTGAATTCTCAGTGTTATAAATAGGAAATTTTCTTCTTTGATTAATTGGAGTCTAAGTCTGATCCTCAGGATTTATATACTTATGGTAAATTTGAGGAAACAGTCTCGGAAATATTAAAAATTATCTTATTAGAATACGAAATTCAGAACATTAAATTATCTTATCAAATTATCTCTAAAACAAGGCTGTTCAAACCAAAAATTATACTGAGATGTATTTGGAATTGCTGCTGACAAATAGAATTGCGATTCTAGCTCAAATTAGAATCTTTCTTTTAAATGCGATATAAGTTTATCGAAAAGCTCCTTTTTTTCAACTGTTTCCTGAAATTCTCTAAGAGATAACTGAAAGATTACAAGACCTGGTATTACATCACCAATATGCCAATCGGATTTTTGGGAAAGCAAAGAGAAAGAATAGAATGGTCGCAAAATTTTTAAATTTGCAACTATTTCCATTTTTACAGGGCATGGTTTATCTTTTGAAAAGTGCTTTTCTCATATGCTTTATAGAATGACTGAAGAATTAAATAAGAAGAGGACCAACATGTCCCATTTTCACATATAAGTTTTGCCTTTTTTCGGTAAAGTCATAGCTTATAATAGTAGAAGTTCATACACTAATTCATACAGTTCACCAGTTCATACATACATATATTTTGACAATTTAACCAGAAGCCTAGGTATTCTCTTGCAGGATTTAATTGAAGTTTTTACCACCAAGTTTATTTTGTGAGCAGCACAAGAATATCGCGGAATTATATTTGTTCCTGAATGTTAAGTATATTAATTGTCCTTTCATTTAAAAGTCATCATCTGGCAGGTTTGCACTATTTTCTGTATCCTCCGTGTCTTAATCATTTGACTCGTCTCCCGAATCGTTTACACTACCATTTTCGATCGATTTCTTCATTGATCAAATCTATAAAAACCTGCATTATGTTCAGGTTCTGCTTGTTCTTGTTCATTACTTAATTCTTCTAAATCGACGTCATCGGCTTCGTTCATACATATGTATATTGAAACCCATTTGCATTAATATCTGCATTTTCAATTAATTCATCGAATAATATATTTTCATTTTGTATAAAGAGCCTAACTAACCCAGAGTCTTGGTCACAAACAACTCCAACGATTTTAGTTTTGTCGAATTCATACTTATTAAACACATTTTTCTATGGCCTCTTTAATCGTTCCATTCCAATAACCCTTAGCTCTTTGGCGAAGTTTTTGTAAACCATCGACGCACAAATTGCTAAATATTTAACCATATTAGCGTTGGTCCATAAATTGACAATTAAACACATAAAAGGGCATCTTTTAATTTGACTTCAATGTTTTCTTTCATTTTTTTGAAAACACGTAGAAGAATTGACTTCATAAATGTATCTCAGATAAGGATTTTTTAACTGTTCGATTGCAGTGTTGGATGTTGAAAACTATTTGACTAAATTTGTATCCTTATCTGTCATATTGAATCTTTTTTTTCCTCTTTTTTGATTTTTTTAGTATCAACTTAGCCAATTTTCGAAGATATTATGTTTATCAAGGTGCTTATTTAGGTTCGATGTAGCACCAAGATAAATTTTGCCTCAAATAATACACTTAAACTGAATCGAATTCTCTGGTTTTTCTGCATATTCGTCGCGGAAATATTCGGAAAAGTCGGAGTGTATTTAGCATATTTTTGTCCAAATTTTTCTTCTATGCTATCTCGTATTAGTTTTGCTAAGAACTTAGTTAAATCTTATCCTCTATAAATAAACAAAAAATCTAGATTAATTCATAAATTTTACAGATTTTAGAAAAAAAAAATTAAAAATCAGAAAAATAATAGAGTTTATTTTTTATCAAAGTCATCAATATTAAAAGTCTAAATATTAAACATAAAAAAAAAACCTTGGAGTGAAATTAAGTAATTTAATGAAGCGTCATTAGGTTGCTCCTGTCTTAATTCAGTCGTTGAAATGCTTGGGTTATTTTCCAGTCTTTCCACATCATTTTCATTAATTTCGCGATTCAGTAAATTTTCTCGTTTAAGCCTTGTCGTCATAACACCAGACGAAGATGGATTTATTTGGTTCAAAGAATTATATTGCTCAAAGGCGTTTTGGTTTTTTGGTTGGCGATTGCTCATTATTTAAAAATTTTTATTTTTTTTGTTAATTTTATAGAACCGAAAAAATGAATTTCTTCTTTTTTTATAATAAATTTTAATTTAAAACGAAATTTAAAAGATTTAAATTAAACATAAAATTATTTTTATTTTGATAATCAGAGATAGCGATGCCAAGCAAACCCTTACCAAATCACTTTAGTTTTCAAGTTTTAGTGTGAGTATGGACACTTGATCTGGTCAAGTGTTTAAGTGTAAGTATGGGTGCGTATACTTCCACTCACACTTGAAACTCAAAAAATTTCAAGTATAAATGTATGGATTGGGCGATGATCTTCTTGCCAGACCTGCTAAATTTCATTACCTTGCATTTGCTCACGTTGAAAAGCATCCGCCACGTATTCGACCACTCGGATATAAATTGAAATTAATTTACTCATTTTATTTCATTTATTTATTTTATTTATAAAACAATGCACCTCGATGGGCGATTAAAAAATAAAAAGCTAAGATTAAATTATTTTAGTTGCTGATTTATTCAGCAAATCGTTTAAAATATCTTAATAATATTTACAATTTACTCGATCAATTTACTTTAACTTGATCTTTCGAGTACAAAATTGGTTTGAAGCCCCTGAGTAAATCAGAATGCGAAAGAGATTTGGGTATTTACATACAGAATGATTTAAAATGGGACACACAATTAGTGAATGCAACAGCTAAAGCAATTAGAATGTTGGGTATAATTAGGAAAGCATTTAAGTATCCGTGCAGCGAGACTATCAAACTATTGTATTGTTCTATGGTTAAACCGCACCTGGAGTATGCTGTCAGTGCATGGTGTCCATATTTGGAAAAGGATATAAATGAGCTTGAGAAAGTTCAACGAAGAGCAACAAAATTGATTCCAAAACTGCGTGATTTGGATTATCAACAACGTTTGTCAAAGCTAGAGTTAACTAGCCTGAGGACAAGAAGATTAAGGGGTTACTTAAACCAAATGTACAAAGTGGTTAACAATTATGAACAAATTAAATTTAATAAAGGAATCAACTACAGTCTTAACACAAGATCTGAGAGCCGAAAGTATGAATTAAGGAGAATTAGCTTTTGTCTAACACGTGAACATGTAAAGAATTGTCTTCTTAGATTTAACTTTTTTACAAATAGAGTCGTGAATGAATGGAACAAACTCCCAAAAGATGTGTTAAATGCAAAGAATCTGAATAGTTTTAAAGCGAAGCTTGATGTTTGGATGCCAAAACAAAAAGAAGCGACTGATACAGCTCTTTAGAGTTATGCTCAGATATCCTCTAAGCTGCAGTTTAAACTACTACTACTACTACTACTACTACTAGGTTTAGATATGATAATAATTCGTAATAATTTAAATAAAAAGCTAAAAATTAACTTTTTTCTTAATTCTAATTTTGACTAAAAAATTTTTTATCTATCAATTCCGGACCGTTATCAAATCTTAATAACAAATAAATTATGAAATATTTTTTCGTTTAGATAATTTTACAAAAATTACATTAACTATTGGCGTTTTTTTATTTTTAATCATAATTTAAATTATATTTTCTAATAAATGAAACTGTTAGAGAAAATTGGTCTTAGGAAAACGGGACTTTTTCTTTTAGGCACGGCTTCTAGCTATCTAATTTATTTTACTCTAAAGCAGTACTTTAAACTCAGACGCTTTAGTCACATACCACATCCAAAAACCTATGGGTAAAATTATAATTAATTTATTTTAAAAATTAATTTAAAAAATAAAATTAAAAAAATTAGACTTTTTCGTTTTTTTACTGGAAATTTGAATGAATTTCTAGCCTTAAAAGACGAGATTGGATTTTCTGGATTAATATTAAAGTGGTTCAAAGAAGTTGGTCCTATTTTTAAAATATATATTTTTAACGAAATCATTGTTTCAGTAAATGGTCCAGATGCAGTCAAAGTAAAAATTTAATTGATTCTTTATTATATTTAAGTATTAGTTATGTTAGAAAGTCATAATCGATTTAGACTTAGCTAAATATGATCTGGCTTACTACACTCTGGCTTATCCATACAATGAACGCGCACTGGGAACTGGCTTGATTACTCAGATTGACAAAGACAAATGGAAGAAAAGTCGAGCTCTTTTCAATCATGCATTTCAAAAAAATGTATTGAAGACTTTTTTAATTGAATTTAACGACAAGAGCAACTTGTTAATGGAAAAATTGCGCAGCAAAGCCGATGGCACAACATTAGTGACAATGTTTCCCGAAGTTAACAAATTAGCACTTGATATCATATCTACTGTTGCTCTAGGATTTAACAGCAATTCAATTAATCAATCTGATAATCACCTGAACAAATTAATTATAAATCTACTCCAAGGCATTAATGAACTGTTAGTTGATCCATTCATTCAAGTAAAATATTTTAAGCTTGAGCAAGAAAATTTTGCGTTTTTAAACGAATAGAAATTAGAGCTTTTCATGAGGAGTTAAAAAATTGAGAAAATCTTTAATTTAACTTTAAAAATCACTTTTTTGTAACATTTTTTTTTTAAAAATTATTATAATTTTATAGAAAATACAACCATCTTGAACTATTTTCACTCTGAGGCTCAGATTAATCAATGAATATGATGGCTTTTATTTGAATAATGTTTCTTAAGAATTCTTACAAAGTGAAATTTAGTGTGACCACCAAATTAAACAAAGTGATGATCCATTTGGTCGTCTCTGCAAATGGATATTGCGTTGAGCCGGAAAGTCTAACGTGAAGCTCGCCTTAAACGCGAAAACAGTATGTGCCATTTATGAACTTAATTTGATTTTCTCTTCTTCTTTAAAATTAAAAAAAAAAAAAGAATATTTTATATACCTTATTTCATATTTTCTATTTTAAGAAAAGATTTCTTTAATGTTGTGATGCAACACCCAGTTTATATCTATGAAAAAACTCTGCAAATCTGCAAAATTGTAAAGTATCAAAAATTTTTCAAAATTTAATTGCAGATCTTTTTCACAGATATTGCAGATCTTTGGATGATGTTTACTTTGTATCAGCTGATACAGAGTAAAAGAGGTTTTAGACTTCGTTAAATTAGGGTTAATTTAATGGTAAGCTTTCTTTCATTGCAAAATTTTTAAATTTAAATTATAACGAAGTCATTTTGTTTAAATTATACACATACTAATATATAAGATTAAAATATTAGTAATCTAAAATATCAGTATGATCTTGGTGATCTTGAGCATCATTAATTGTGTTATTAATTTTTAAGTCCAAGCATATTTGAAATATTATATTTGAAACAGGATTATTATTTGTAAAGGCACACATTTTTGATATATAAAATGGTAAAAAAGTGTCTAAAATTTTCTTGAAGAGTTTTGTTAGCACTTTTTTTTTTGTAAAATTGGGTATTTTATATATTCAGACAAAGGATAAGAGAGCTGATAAAATTTATTTTAAACAATATATAAAAGTATATTGGTAAAAAATTAAATTTCGGTGACATTTTTAAGGTTGACTGGTGCTTAAGATCACCAGAGAGCCTTGTGACTTAGTTTTCCGATCGACGATTGTCCAGTATTTTTATTTTTTATTTTTTTTTTATATATATATATATAATAATAATAATAAGGGTAAATTACTTTATCACACAATTTTTATGCTTTTTCGCATATTTTTCACTCTTTTTCACACACATTATTTATTTCACAGAACATCTTTTTTTAGCACAATTTTTCTCTTTTTTTAGCATGAAAAAAGCTGAATTAAAAATAAGATTAACTTTTTGACACATCTTTATTTAAAACAAAATTTAGGTTATTTAGCATACAAAAAGGAATCTTATAAAATCTTATAAAATCTTAGCTTCAATTTTCACAAAAAACGTAAAATATTACAAAATTTATAATTATTGGACAAAATTTTAAATTAAATAAAAAAAATCAATCCATATGCAAAGCTTGCCTAGCATTCGCAGGGCGACCACGACCACGCTTCTTCTTGAAAACAAAACGATCTATGTTTTCCATATTTGAAAACAGATCACAATTCACATTGAACAATTTAATTGCAGCAACCAAATGTGGACAAACACGCTCTTTAAAAAATCTTGGACAATTGCAGTGAAGATGTGTTAAATCGATCGAAAATTGGTGCTTTTTATGGCTGAATGAAAGCTTTTTTGCTCCTGATGCACGCTTGAAATTTTCAATTGTGTAGTTCGACGCTGTTGTCAAAATTGGCTCACTTATTTTAATCTTGTTGCTGAATTGAATGTTTTCTTGACTGTAATACTTGCACAGAGCATTCAATTTCTGAAAAACAGAAATCAAACCAAAGCGTTTACGAACGAAAAAGTCACGTTTGATTGAACTGTTGAAACTCTCAATTGGATTATTTATCTTGGCATAACCTGGGGCACTGTGAAATACGCACCATTTGTTAAAGTTGCCTTCTAACCAGCTTTTCTTAACATAGTTGTAGAAATTAGCAGCATTTTTCTTCCATTTTTTTCTAAATTTATCGCAAGAATTGTTCCATTCCGCTTCGCTACAACTCATGTGGATAGCTCGCACCGCATTCAAAGCATTATCGTACATGTTTCTGGGTATTAAATGTTTGTGACTTCGCACATTGGCCATGACATGATAAAAACACATCAAAACTTGCACGTTGGGTAAGCATTCTTTGGCTGCATTGTATGAAGCTACACAAGCATCTTGCATCAAGTAGATTGGATCAAATTCCATTTTATTTTTAAATCCATTTAACGTTGTTTGTTCAATCACTTCTCTTGGTAATTTGTTCCAGACATTTGCAACTCGGTTTGTAAAAAAGTTTAATCTTGTATTATTATTTCTGACAAGTTGTTTTTCAAAACCATAACCATGACTTCTTGTTTCATAATGTTCCGACAATTGATCCAACGGGTAATGCCACTCAACCTCATCAAGGTTTTTTACAATTTTAAACTGTTCAATTAAATCACCTCTTAATCTTCTTTCTTCAAGCGTTGTAAGTTTCAATTGTCTAAGACGTTCCTCATAGCTCAAGTTTTTTTAACTCTCCGATTAGTTTCGTCGCCCTTCTTTGTACTGTTTCTATACTTGCTATGTCCTTCTTTAACATCGGATTCCAAACTTGGACAGCATATTCTAAGTGAGGTCTAAATAGTGAAGTATACAACTTCTTGATTGTTTGCATATCACGGTATTTAAATGTACGTTTGATTAGACCTAAAGTTTGATTAGCTATCTTAATAACTGCTGCGATATGTGCTGCACTTTTCAAATTGTTACTAAAAATCACACCTAAGTCTCTTTCTTGAGTTGACTCAACTAATTTGTAACTATTTTCCGAATGACCCAATTTATAATCACATTTTTGGTTGTTTGGGCCATAATGAATGACAACGCATTTTTCTTCGTTAAATTCCATCAGCCACTCTTTTGACCAATTACACAGTGCATTAATATCCGTTTGTAAGCCCTCTGTGTCCTTTGGATCTTCAACAATACTTGCAACCTTTGTATCATCAGCAAACAATTTACATACATTTTTTACTCCATCCGGCAAATCATTAATGAAGATAACAAACAATAGCGGACCCAATACTGAACCCTGTGGAACACCACTAAAAACTTCCCTCCAAGATGAACACACATTACCAAGTACTACTCTTTGTCTTCTATTGCTCAAGAAGGCTTCAATCCATTTAACTAAAGGCTCACTTAATCCAAAACGATGAAGTTTATAGATAAGTCTATTGTGTGGTACTTTATCAAATGCCTTGCTAAAATCCATGTACACAATATCAACTGGTTTTTTAAAGTATAAACTACCAGAGAGAAGGTCCAAAGTTTCCAGTAAATTAGTTATACAACTTTTTACTAAACTTTCCATTAGTTTACAAACAATCGAAGTCAAAGATACTGGTCTAAAGTTTGCAGATTCCAGTTTACTTCCTTTTTCGTGAAGTGGGGTAATACAGCCACTCGATTGTGACCTCCCCTGTCTCATACGACTTAATAAAAATTAAAGACAATGGTTGCGAAATCTGTAAACTAGTTTCCTTCAAAACTCGAGAATTTGTTCTGTCGTTGCTCATTGCTTTACTCTGATCAAGTTTATTTAATTTGTTAAAAACGCTTTTTGATGAAAAAGTAGTTTTTGGATCAAGAAATAGCTTTTTATTAGTTTTTTCCTCCAAAAAGAAACCTCTTTCTGCGTTCTCACGCACAAAAACACTCTGAAATTGACTGTTTAACGTCTCACATATCTCTGTCTGATCTGTTGTGATTTCTTTGTTCATATTTCGTAAAACTTTGATTGGTTCCCTAGGCTTGTGCAATCCATTAACATAATGAAAGAATACTTTGGGGTCAGTTTTGCACTTTTTTGCTATATATTTAATATATATTTATATATATATATATATAAGAACTCATTCTTTATTTATGTGAAATCTCATCAGAAACAAGCATCCATTTCATATTTTATTTTAATTTTGAATTTCAGTCAAGCTTTTTTGGAAATAATAGTATTATAATTTTATAAATAAATTTATATAATTTATATAATTTATATGATTTTCTAAGTTTTTCAAGAATAGAAAAACTAATTGGATAGATGTTTTTATTTAACATGTAATACTTAAAAAAAAATGACTTAAAATTATTTCCGTAGTAAAAATAATTAAATTCGTAGCAAAAAAAAATAAAAATAAAAGCAAAAATTTATTTGTAAAAGTAGCAAAATAAATTTATCAGTAGTAAAAAAAAATAAAAAAAAAGTAAATTATTATATCAAATATTTATTAATAAAAAAATTCACACATTACTTAGAAATGTTGTTTAGTGTTATTTTATGGATATTTTCTAGGACGGCCTCTCTTTCTCGGAGCTAAATTTGAAGATGTTGTTGGTTGAAATTTGTAGAGCTGGATTAATTGGACCAGTCGAAATACGTTGTACGAAAGCAGGTGCAGCTTGTTTTCGTCTTCCTCGCTTTTTATTTGCCTCAAGATTGAGATCTAAGCCAGGAAATTTACATAATTTCAACCTGTATGCAACACGAATTACATGTTTACAAATCAAGTTTATATCCCAGTCTGGTATTTTAAATTTTCAGATTTGTATATATTAATTTCAAAATTTTTGTACATTATATGCATTAATAAGTGATAATTGACTAGTTATTAATCAAAAATTAAATTAATTTATATTTACTATTGAAAAATTACTTTTGCTACTAATTAATTTATTTTACTATTAGCAAAATTTTTTTTACTACTTTTTTATTTAATTAACTACGTGTAATATTTGCTACGATTTTTTATTAAATTTGCTACTAGTTAAATTATTTTTGCTACTGGATTAAATAGTAGCCAAAAAGTGATAAAAGTTGTATTTCTCATGAACAATTAAAACAAACATTCGCTATTTACAACATACAAATGGCATAAAATATAATGCTAAAAATGACGGTTAAATTTTTTTATGTTTAACAAAATGGAATTTTTAAGAGTAGTAGGGATTGGGGTGAATTTCAAGAACTAAAAGAACAATAATTTTCTCTTATTTAGAAAAATAAACTGATAAGTTGGCTTTTTGAATCGACTTGAAACATTCTGAGTCTGAAATAATAATAATAATAATAATAATTAACCCTTTTCTATCCTAGCGGATAATGGGGAGACGCTCATCTCCTTTTCCAGAACCTTTTGAGCATTGAGCATGATCTGACACAGAGGTTACTGCATCGAGTTGATCATCAACACCGCAATTATTACCCAGTCGAAACCGGTTCCCCATTTTTTAATGAAAGGAATTTTAAAACATGCGCCCCGTACTATAGAGACATTCATAAGATTTTTTCTACCCATGCGGGGATCGAACCTTCGCGCCTCTGCTTGCATGACTAACACACAAATCACTCGGCTCTACGGTCTATACGGACTGGGTCTGACATATTGCAAGTAAAAAGAATTGTAACTCGCATTTTTGAAACTTTAACATTATCGGCTTTCATGTTCTTGTACACGTTTGTTTTGTTGGACAAAGCTTTGTAAAAAAGAGCGGTTTCGTCGGCGTTGAATAAATCATCGACAGCATAATCTTTTATCAAATCGGCTAAAACGTTCAAAATCCAATTCTGAACGCTAGCTTGATCGACCAATCCAGCTTCATCAAAAGTGGTTTACAATGAAATGCCATTTCTCTCTTTAAATTTGTAAAGCCATCCGTTACTTGCTTTAAATTCACTATGATCCAAGATGGTAGCTGAATATCTTTGCCACTCACTGTCACATTATTATATATTTGAACTTGTCAAACCAAAACAACACTGAGTTGGTTATATGAAGTTTTTTTTCTTAAGAAAATAATAAAGCGGTTTTTCAAAAACTGTATGTTTGTTTTTTTTTTAATAATAGATTAAAATTTATATGTAAAACGCAAAATTTTTAAATATATAAAAAAAAGCATTTTTTTTAGTTTAATTTTTGAAAGTTCAAGCCAAATAAATTTAAAACGATAAAAGAGTTCAAAAAATCTCTTAAAGAACTGCGAGAATTTTCCCGTGATCATATAAATCAGAGGATAAAAGATTTAGAAAACAAGCAACATGTTCCAAATGACATATTGACTATCATTATCCAAAATTATAGTAAAACAAATATTTAATAAATTAATATTAAAATAAATTGAGAAAAAATTTAGACAGTGATAGTTTTAACATGGATGATTTGATCGATGAATTCTTGACATTTTTCATTGCTGGACAAGAAACAACTGCAAATAGTTTAGCTTTTGCAATCCTTGAGCTTGGACGTAACCCAGACACTTTTTTAAAGTTATTTTTTTTCTCTAAAAATTTATTGTTATTTTTTTATTTTCTTGTTTAAAGATTGAGAGAAGAAGTTGACAAATATATTGGGTGCCAAAATTATATTTCTTTGGATGATTTAGCCAATCTTGAGTACACTTCTTGTGTATTTAAGGAAACTCTTCGTAAATATCCACCAGTTCCTAGTATTTCTCGCAAAACTAATCAAGATATTGAAATAAATGGATTGAAAATTCCTGCAAATACATGGATTTTTTATTTTACTTTTTTGAACAGAAATTTAAGATGTTTTTTTTTTAAAGGATAAATAGCTATACATTTTTTCCGTAAGAGATCAGGTTTTTTTCTTTAGATTAAAGTTTTTTTTTCAGATTTAGCTTGGGTCCAAGAAATTGTATAGGACAAAATTTTGCAAAAGTAAAAAAAAATATTTATATAGATCAATATAAATCCTGACCAAATCAATTTGTTTATTTAGATTGAAGCTATGATTTTTTTGGCGAAATTTATTCAAAATTTTGACATTAGACTTGACGAAAATCAATCATTTGTACCCGAAGAGCTTTTAACGTTAAGGCCAAAAGATGGATGCCGAGTTTATCTCAAACAAAGAAATTTTTAGAGTTTTGTTTTAAAATTTAAAATGAAAATATTTAAGACAAAGTTCTAGACTTTAATTTAATATTTTAATTGATAGTTAATTAATAAATTTAGCAAAATCGAAGGACTTCTTTTAATTGCCAATTGAAGGGCGTCATCTTTTCATTAAAAAAATCAAAATACAATTTTTTTGTTTGAAATGGAAAAAAAAAAATATTCTTTTTTAATTTATTAAATCTAAAATAGTAACGATCATACAGTCAGCTAAACAATTATGGTTATAAGCATTACAAGGTAAATCATATAAAAAACATCCATTTAGCCGAACAATGGTTTCGTTCAGTCAGCCCAAATAGTGGACATTTACTTTTTAAAAAAACTTTTAGCTTTTTAAAAAGAAATTTTAGAACGGTTAGATAACTAGCTCGAAGATTGGCTCGTTGCATGATACGGGTAGAAACTTTCGTTTTTAAAATTCATGCAATGAGGGTCCAAAACTTAAACTTGGCCATATTTCCAAAAGTCCTTGCATGTTGTTAAACCATGTTCATGTCTACTACTTGATCGCAATCCGTGTACCCATTTTCACTACTGTGGTCAAGAAACTAAAAAATTAAAAAAAAAAAACAAAAAATAAATCAATAACAGCTTTAAAGCTAAGATTGACGTTTGGATGACGAAACACAATGAATCGACTACTATAGCTCATTAGAGCTTTGCTTGGACTAGCTCCAAATTGCAGTAATTACTACTCCTACTACTACTAATTAGAAGTTATCAAAATAACAATAAAAAAATTAAACCAGCATAAATTGAACATTAAGCTTTTCTAAATTTCTTAATTTTGCTTAATTTTTTAGTTCCTTGTCTACGAAGTTTGCCAAATTATTTTTAGAAAATTTTGGTCAAACTGGGACTTGTACTGTGCTTTAAGGATTTAAAAAAAGGTTGATAAAGCTAAAAATCTGCTCGTCAAAAATTAAAAAAAATAATAATATAATAGATAAATAAAACTTTATCATCATCTGGCACAAAAGTTTAATTCTTTATTAACGGAATTTTATGTGAATGATAAAAATTCCTTAAATCAATATAATCAATTTTTAACAATAGAAATACAAAAAGACGATGACTCAAGAATTATGTATTAAAAAAGATGAATTTCTTTTCTAATACATCTACAAGAGATGTTTTTCTTTTATATAAGAGATCTAGTATCTGAAATGACTCAAGCTACTGATGTAACCATCATCTTAACTAAGTTGATCATATTTATCTGGTCGTTATCAATTCAGAAGCTGCTGAACCAACAAAAAAGAGAGGTCGCTTACCTAAACGTAAGGATAATGTTGAGCTTTTTAATACTGAAGAAATTTAATTTAAAAAAAGACGTGGTCGATCACTAAAGACCAAATTAGCTTTGAATTTTGATTATATTATGTTTGCTTTATGCTGTAGTTTTTTTTTTACTCTTAACTTGTTTATCTATATGCGAGACTTATTTTTGTATGCTTAAATAACTAAATATTAATACCTTACCAAATTTTTTTTTGTTTATGCGTTAATAAATTTTTTATTATACTGTAATTTCTATTTTTTATGCGTCAAATACATGTTTCTAAAAATAACCTTAATATTTAGCGTATTAGCTTTCTAAATAACAACCATTTTTAATTGATTTTAAACAAAAATTGTACATTTTTTAATTTAAAATATTTTATTTATAAATTTAATTTAAATTTTTTCTGTATAGAATTTGTCGAAAGCACAAATGTCGAAAAATAAACATGCCTAAATTAACTTTGTCGAGTATAAAAAAAATTGGCGAAATTATGTATGTCGAAGTTAATTCTTGTGAATTTTTTTTTTCTTCCTTATACGCTCCTTGTGGAGCATAGGGTCATTACTTTTGATTTCCACTCAGGTCGATCTTTCGCCTTCACCCTTGCTTCTCCCCATGTCATTCCCATTTCGTTGGATCTTCGTGATTGTTGACATCCATGTTATTGCTGGTCGTTCTTGCGGTGTCCATTGAAGAGCTCTTTTTGGTATCCTTGTTTCTTTCATTCTTAGCACATGTCCAAGCCATCGCAATCTTTTATTTATAATACATTGACTTAATGACTATGAATTTGTTCTGGTGTATAATTCTAAGTTTGACAATGTCTCAGGCCAGTGAACCTTTAGAATCCTTCTTAGAAATCCAGTGTGGAAGGTGTTCAGGCATTTTCTATCTGAATCAGATATTTACCAACACTCACCCCCGTACATCAGTGTTGATTTTACTACAGTGTTGTTTAAGTTTTGTTTTCTTTCTATAGATTGTTGAATTCCATGCTGGTCGGAGTCTAGCAAAGGCACTTTTTGCTTTAGCAAGTCTATTCTTAATATCTTTGTGCGTCGCCATGTTTTTACTGATAATGCTACCTAAATATGAGAATTCACTTATACATTCTATTTGAATACCACCAATGGAGATCGGTGTTTCCAAATTGGCGTTTATGCACATTATTTTCGTTTTGGCTCCATTAATTTCGAGTCCAGTTGGCTTAGCGTTGTTCACCAAATCTTGGGTCTTCACATTCAAATGTGTTTCCTTATTTGATATTAGCACCAGATCATCTGCAAAGTCAAAATCTTCAAGCTTAGTTGTTAAGCTCCATTGTACATATACCTCTAGCACTGGTAGTTGTTTTCTTCATGACATAGTCAATCAGTATTAGGAACAGTGTTGGAGAGAGAACGCACCCTTGTCTGACTCCTGTACATACTTTAAGGCTCTCAGATTGTCCTTTTTCCAGAATCACGCTATTCATATTTCTCGTAGAAGAGTTTCATTAAGTTAACTATCTTCTGTGGTAGACCGTAAGATCTTAGTATGGCCCATTAGGTTTCTCTGTGTATGCTATCAAAGGCTTTTTTGAATGTCGAAGTTAATTCTTGTGAAATTTACTTGTCTAAAATAAGCATAATCATTTCATTATTTTCATCATCTTTTAATATAATATCTTGTAGATTTCATCTTTTTATCTATTATAATTAATCCTATGCCCTGGAAGAACTAATAATAGGCATTCTAATGGATGGAACGGATCACTATCTGAATTTGATTTATTTTGAATATTAATCAAATGGGAAGTACCAATTTTTGATTCATAAATAAATGAATTCAATAAAGTTAAGAAAAACTAACAATTATTCAAATATTTTTTTTCAAGTTAAGCATTTACATATTAATTATTAAACCTTTTTGTGGATTAGAGCGAGTTTAATTGTCATTTTTTAAAATTGAAAATAAAATACAATTGATTAAAAATAATCATTTTGTTTTCGGTTTAAGTGTAATGTTTGAGAAAAATCAATCTAATGACAATTTTTTGTAATAAACTTGACAAAATTCTTCTTTTTAAAATTATAAATATAATTTTTGTGTTAAAAAAAAATCAACTATTCTAAGAAATTAAATTAAATATTTCTATTACTCTGAAATTATTCGACGCTTAGATGATTTCAAATAATAAAAAGGTAAAAAACTAATAACTAGAAATAATGTTTGCTGAAATTACATAAATTGAACACTATAAAATATTAAGAATTTTCTTATACTTTTTTGAGAAAAAATAATGAAGTATTTTTCAATTGTTTTGTTGATTTGTTTTTTGGTCCATATAGCTTTGGCAAAACCGGTAATTTTAATGAAAAAAATTTTTTTTTTTTATTGATAATCAATTTTTTTCAGAATCCAAGATTAACGGAGCTACTGGTCGAAAATAAAAATATGCAATTTGATATGAAACAAGTGTATGACTTAATATCCATACAAAAAATATTGGAGGAATATAAAAAAACTAAATCAAAACCAACAGATGAACAGATAAATAATATACTTGAATCAGTTAATAAGATAATTTCAAAAAACCCAGTCATGAGTCCATTATCAAAATCAATCCAGCAAAATTTAGCTAAATATTATGAGCAGCATAGCAAACAATGAATTCTTAAATTTAGTTAGAATATTTTAGATGAAATAATTTTAAACTTAATAAATTTTAATTAATACTCAAAATTATAAAATGGAATTTGATTGCTTATTTGAAATTTTTTGATTTATGAAATAAAATTTTGAAATTAACAATTATTATGTTGAGATAAAATTAGTAATTTTCTATTAAAAATTTTTTTATATTATTTTTAATGCAAACACACGGATTGGTGTAATAAAAAACAGTCTACTGACTACAGTCTTAAATAATTGTTTAAAATTCAATCATCAACTTCACACGTCAATTCAATCATTTACAGAAAATGCGCAAAAAAATTTTTTTTTTTAAAATAATTAGATTTTTTCAAAAAAAATTGCTTTTATTTTTTAATACTGAATATTTAGTGTTATTCTTAACTTATCAATCAATTCTGTTTCAAAACATTTATTTCTATAATACTTTATTAGAATTTAAGGAAAAAATCCAAATTCTTAATTTTTTTGGAAAATAAAATTAAATAAAGTTTATTTTTCGAAAATAGACTACCTTGAATGCAAATGTCAAAAACATAAGGTATCCCAGAAAGCAATTCCCGTCTAGATCTTAATTAGGATCTTATCAGGATTCCTAACTGGATTCCGGGGCTTTTCTCTAGAATTTTCCTAACCAGCTCAGTAAAGGATCCTAATCCAGTACGGTATAGGATCCTAACAGAGATTCCTTAAAATTCCCAAAACTTACTAGGATTTCACAGGATCTTATTAAGATCGTTTTATATAAATAAGAAGAGTAGAAAAAACAAGAACTCACGGCCAAATGCTTTGAATCTGGTTCAAAATTCAAATTTAATTGATGTTTGCCAAATATCGAATGAAAAAAGTCATTTAATTGACATGCTAAATGTTGAAGAATTAAATGAAACCGACAATAATGCTTCAAGAGAAGATATTTTCGAATCAGAATTGATCGAAAAACTACAAAATTCTTCATTTGATGAAAGTTTTGAGTTTAAAAAACAGGAAAATATGTATTTAAAATTTTTTTTTAAATTTCAAATTAAAATACTTTTTTACTAGGCTTTACGACGGATCTGATTTTTCAACCAAAGACGCTTGCTTAATGATTCTTTGTTTTATTAATCGTTTTAATTTGTCTTCAATTGCGCAAGAAAAACTCTTAGAAATGATTAGGCTTTTTCTACCATTATCTAATAATCTTCCAAGAACATTAAGTAAATTAAAGAAAAGTACCTTAACTGAAAATCAAGAAATCCTTCAAAACTTGTATTGTAATAATTGTATGGATAAATTAAACGATGATAAACTGTGCCAGAGTGTAGAATGTCCAAACCAAAATAAGCAATTAATCGAGTTCAGTTCGTTTACATATTTTAATTTCGAACCAAGAATTACTCGACTTGTGAAAAAATACTTTGACGATATTGTGAAATTTCAATATACAAAAGAATGTTTTTAGTTTTTATTTCGCTTGGTAGCAAATTTATAATTTTTTTTTTATTATTAAATTCATTTTTTTACTAAATACCTTTTAATATATGGCCACTCCTTTTTTTTTTCCATTATAAAGAATTGATAGTTTAATTAAATATTAGTTTTGGGGTCCGTGCAAGCGGACAGTAAACGGGCCAAAAATTTTAAAAACCGTGACCCTGACCGTTTTAACCGTCCCAATTTTGGCGGGGGGACTCTGGTCAGTTTATTTTGGCGGGCTAAATTTTGGCCCGTTTAATAAACCTTTGAAAATAAACGGGCGGTCCATGAAACCCTTCCTATTTTTGCGGGAAGACTCTGGCCCGTTTATTTTTGCGGGCTAATTTTCGGACCAAAATATACGGGCCGGTAATTTTTGAAAAATAAATTCAAAAATTTTTAAAAAATTAATTAAATTTTGTTTAAGTTAAATTATTAACTAAAAAGAAATATATAAATTAAATTTTTAAAGTGACTTTTAAGTAAAGTAATTTCAGTTGTATTTAAAAATTTGGCGGGAACTTTGAAAATTTGAAAAATTTTTTCCATGTAAGATAAGAACAATTTTTCTGGGGGTTTTAGACCATTTGGAACCTTACTGTTTAGAAATAAATTCATGAAATTTAAAAAAAAAATTTACTCATTTTCTGAACTCAAAATAATTTTATAAACTTTAAAAAATACTTAAAATTTTTATTTTGATTTAGAATTTCATTTATTAAAAAACCTTTATTTCCTGCTCGTAAAGCTAATTTTCAAGTAGGATTCAAGGCTTTATCTCCTACTCAATTAGTAGGCGACACCATAGTAAGGGTCGGGTAACGTCAAAATTACCAAGTTCTTACTCAT
>VANL01000270.1:0-45359 GCA_006352455.1 Brachionus sp. 'Tiscar'
TTAGGTCAAAGGAAAAAAAGTTATTACAATTTAAAATTTTTGTTCTTGTTTTTTTGTTCCAAAATTCACAAAGCCAAACTCATGATAATCTGAAAATATGAACTGAATTAGCGATAAAATTTTAGTTCTACTTAAAAAAAATTCAATAATATTTTTCAATTTTTAGTATAGTGGAAAGATAGTTATCGCATCCGATTATGCAGATAAATATGGCATTAAAGACATTGATGGTCGGCGAATTCCGAGCCATAGAGAATTGAGAAATATTGCTCCATTCTTGCCAAAAAATCTTCGTTTTTTGGTTAATGTTTTACCTGGAGGATACAAAGTACCTCAAGCTTTTATCGATATTGCCAACAGCAAATACAATTAAAAACTAATTTAAAAATAAATAATTTTTTTATTCAAAACAAGTTTTGTTTTAGTATTTTGAATATAAAATATCAAAAATAAACTGTGGTATTGATATAAAACCCGGTACAAAATTAGCTATCCACTTTAAATTATCTGGAAGCACAATAGATAATCCTGATTTTAATTGTTTAAAACTTAAGATTTGTCGCCCATCTATATCTTGGATTCCGTGTGCACGCGCATAATCAGCTGCAATCACAACTCTAGATGAATATTTAGAAAGGTTTTTATCCTGAGCCAATGAAACAATACACTTTCCAGCAAATTCAATCGATTCTCCTTGCTCAAAGACTTTTTTCATTGAAATTTGCTAAAATTTTAAAAAAGTAATTAAATACATATCTAGAAAAAATTTCTAACAAAACCTTTCCAGAAATTCCTGATATCTCTGGATTTTGCTTGGTGATCATATCAGTTACCAATTCAGTTTTTACAGCACCAGGATACAAGCTCAACATTACCACATTGTGTTTACTCAATTCCTTGCCGCAATCGACAGCCATTCGATCTACTGCTGCTTTGCCAACTCCATAAGCAACATTAAAAATGTATGACATTCCACCAAAACTTGAAATGTTAACTATAAAGCCTTTTTTTCTAGGCACCATCATTCTCGCTTTATTAAAATTTTAGTTAATTCTGTTTATTTAAAAAATTTAAAAAATCTTTAAGCTAAAAAATTGATTCTAAGTGTATCCTTTTATTTTAAATGTCAAAAGTATGAATTTTATTTTCAATAATAATATAATATTTTTATTTCAAATTTTGTTTATAATGATCTTGAAAAGATAAGAATTAAAAAATTAGGCTGACAGATTTAAATTAACTCCTTTAGCCCTCTAAGGCTTTACTTGAATTTTATCACAGTTCAATTTTCTAAAAATTTTTATACTGAAAAAGAATTTTTTGTAAATAATTTGATTTTTAAATAAAATTAATTTGCGAATAAAATTTTCTTTTGATCTTACATGATTTTTTTTAATAAAAAAAAGTGAACTTAATGAATTTAATCAATGTCTTATATTCTATTAGATCGATTAGTAGTTCATTCAATAATAAGATTCTAAGTGACTAGCTCTAATTTTAAAATGAAAAAAAACGAATTTATTAGCTCATTTGAATGGTATAAAATATGCTTACCAGCATAAACAGTACAAATATAGTGGTTTCTCAATCCAACATTGTTTATTTCATCCCATACTTCAGGTTTTTGGTTCCAAAATTCAAGAGAGCTTCCCTCGAAAATGGTCTTGATGAGAATATTAAAATTTATTTACTTATTAAATTTAATGAACTAACTGTAACTCCTTTATAAGCATTGTTGACTAAAATGTCCAAGATACCGTTTTGCTCATCCTCAATTTTTTGAAACAGTCCAGCTATTTCATGATCGTTTTCGTGATTTACTTGTACTGGAATACATACACCACCGCGTTCTTTAATCTCATCAGCCGTTTGCTCAAGTGATCCAAGATTATTAGAAGATTTTAATGTACGACCAGTTATGTATACCAAGGCGCCGGCTTGGGCCAGTTGTAGGGCTATTCCTTTACCGATTCCCCGTGTTGCCCCTGTCACTAAAGCAACTTTACCGGCTAATGGTCTGTTCCTTGACATTCTAAATTAAATTTTTTTATTTATTAATTGTATGATAAAGATAAAAAACTTCAAAAGCATTTAAATGCTTTGGAAAAAAATATAAAGAATAAAAATTTTCTAAAATAATATTTATTTTTTTCAAATTTTTGATTTAATCAAATTTTATATTTAAAATTTAGTACTGGCAACGTCCATCAAAAATTGAGGAACTTTGACAAAATTGGGAACAAAATTTGAAATAAAATGGAGTTCTTTTGGTAAGACAAGTTTCATTGCATTATTAACTTGTCTATAGCTTGGTATAACTCGGCCATCGACATCTTTAATGCCTTGGCATTGAGCATATTCAGCAGCATTGACAATTTTGGATGAATATTTCATTAAATTTGGGTCTGTAGCTAAAGCAGAGATTACTTTTCCAGCAAACTCGGGAGTTTCCGAGTCACCGATAACATCTTTTAGTTTTATTTCCTTAAGCAATAAACTAGTAGGGTCCATTTTAAGCACTGCTTTATCTCCTTTTTCACGTAAAATTTTTTCCGAAAATTCAGTCTTTACTCCATTCAGAAGTAAACTCAAGCAAGCAACATTATGTTTCTTGAGTTCAAGCCCGCAATCACTAGATATGCGATCTACACCAGCTTTCCCAATTCCATAGCATGCATGACTTAAAAATACATAAATTTTTTTTTAAGTATTTTTTTTTGTATAATTACAAAGCATATTGCATTCCACCTAGACTTGATATGTTTACTATTAAACCTTTTTGTCTAGGAACCATTAATCTGGAAGCATAAACTGTGCACAAATAGTTGTTCCTCAGACCTACGTTATTTATATCATCCCATGTTTTTGCAGGATCTGTGTCCCAAAAATTAAGATTTGCAGCTTCGAAAATAAACTGCAATAAACATTTTAAAAATGTTTCCTTTTTCTATTAAAAATTATTACATCTCCAGCTTTGAAGGCACTGTTCACCATGATGTCTAGTTGACCATTTTGTTCCTGTTCAATTCTTTTAAATAATCCTTCAACCTGTTTATCATCTTCATGATCACATTGAACTGGCACGCATTGTCCACCTCGATTTTTAATCTTAACAAAAAAATATTTTTAAGAATTTTTAAAACTCTAAATTTTTTTACCTCTTCAGCAGTTTTTTCAAGAGAAAGTCCATCATTTGATTTTAAACTACGGCCTGTAATGTAGACCTTTGCGCCATTTTCACCCAATTGAAGAGCAATACCTTTGCCAATACCTCGGCTTGCTCCTAAATTAAAATTTTAAAAATAGAAAAAAAAGAATACTATTTTAGCTTAAATACCTGTTACTAAAGCCACTTTATTTAGCAATTTGAGACTCATATTAAGTATGTCAAAGTCAATTGAAAAAAATTATTTGAGATTAGACTTTTAAATTTAGTTCGTCTATTTTAAATTTGGCTTGATCACGTGATTTATTATTGTGCATTTTTTGGATTATATAAGATTCAAAAAACATTTGAATGAAAAATGTGAATTTATAATTAGTTTTGCTTCTATTTTTTCTCTTCCAAAGTCTAAACTTTCAAATATGTTTAGTGTTCACTCAAAAATTATATTTATTTTATAGTTAATCTTTTTTATAAAGTAACAAATAATTTTTTATCACTTAAAGATAAAATATTGTTCTTCAAAAAATAGAGAATTTTTTAGCAATATCATTTATAACGGTAGTAATAAATATCAAATTTGTGTAACATATTATTGGATAGCTTTACAGGCTTTCCATTAAACATGTGTCCCTTTTTTAATTTAAAATTATATTAAAATTTATTTCAGCAGAAAAAAATTAAAATTTAAAAATTATTTTGGAGTTTTTTAAAAAATTATTTGTGCCTAAAATTTTCAATTTTTGTGTTTTACTTCACTATTTGGTTTGTAACTGTTTAAATAAATAAAAAATATTTTGAAACATCTTCTATTTTTTTACTACAAAAGATTAAAGAATTGATTCTCTGAGTAATTTATTATTATGTATTTAATTTTAAATTAAAATAAATAAATATTTAATTATCTATCTAGTTAATTGAATTTTTGATAGAACATATCTATATTCTATCCAAATTATCCAAAACGCTTTTCTAAACTGGCTAATAAAGAATTTTTAGATTATTTATTACTTGGGGTAGATTACTTGGGACTCTATCATTTGATATTCTAAAATTTCGTCGGCATAATTTTCGATTTCTTTCAACACATCCTTCAACACTTTTCCATTCCGTTTCAAGATCACTAATTCTAGCTTTCTGCTTTCAGTGAATTAGATACGAGACTATTCAGTAGGTGACTCAGTTTGGGAGTAGCTTTGTAAAAAGTAATAAAAGTAGATTTGATTCGTCATATTCAAGTCATCAATTATTTAATTACGGAAACCATTTAGAATTTATCGTGCATTAGAAAATTAAACAGCAATGATATTTGTTAGAAAAACTAACAAAAGTAATTTAAATTTTCAGTAATACATGTGATGCAATCAGAAATTTTGATTAAAACAAAAATAAATAGCCAAAAAAAACGTCAAAAAAGAGTCATCCGAGCAAAAAACAAAAATTGGAAACAATTAAAATGAAAACTTATTATAAAATAAATTTTTATAAAATTTAAATTTGGAGATTAAAGATAAATTTGATAGGATGGACCATCATCTGCTTTAAAATAAAATTTCTTATAGAAAATTTTTTAACTTTAATTTAATAAAAAAAACGGGCTTAATAGTTGGAATTGTTAGTTAAAGGGTGACGAACTAACCAAAAAATTTTAAAATTATATCTAAAGCAATCAAAATAAATTAAAAAAAATTGATCATTATTTATTTTCATGTAAGATATAAATTTTCTTGTTTAAAATAGAAGATAAAAGATTATTTTCTTTTTTAGTGAATTTTCAAATTTAAAAAAAAACAATGATGACCGAAGTTATTTGATGAAAAAAGGTATTTTTCTCTTACTTATTCAATTATCTATTTTGTCAGTGATTTCTTAACGCTAATGTAATGATAAAAATCATTAATAAAAATTTAAATGATTAAGCAAGTATTTATTTTTTTATTTTATTTTTCTGTTTTAAGTAAAAAATAAAACGCTTTTAATAACCTTATGACATTTGAATTCAAGTCAAATTACTATTTACTTTTCGTACATTAAAAAAAATTTAATCGTTGTTAAAGTCTTAATATATCAATTTTCTTTTAAGAGATAACAATACGATAAATATGATATGTTAAGTCTATAACAGAGTAAAATTAATTTTTTTTTAATTGGACGAACGATTGTTTTGATCAAGTTTTAGTGACTCTTTTGAAAATATTTTTTATAAAAATACATTAATTACTTAAAAATCATTTTTATGCTTTAATTTTTGGCCATAGTGACATACCGTTGTAGTCGAAAAAGGTCAAAATGAAAACCAGTGTTCGATACATAAGAAAATGTTACTTTATTTAGAGTGACATGTCACTAAAATCGAACAATTAGGTTACCTCAATTTTTTTTTCTTATAAAATCCTTTTTGTATAAGGTTATTGTTGTTTCTATTAAATTTCACTACTTAATAAACATTTTAGAATATTTTATTATTATATTCATAAAATTTAAATTACAAAAAAGTTAAACATGAATTGTTAGATGAGGAAATATTTTTAAGATAAAATTTTGAAAAAAAATTCACTCATCAGACATAACAAATGCATCGACAATTCGATTTAGATTCATATCAATCCAGCATGGTGATATAAAGCCAAGTTCGTCATCTTGTGATTTTTCAAAAGGCTTTCCAAAGCTAATACGCAAAGAACATTCATCATAAATCTTGCCTAGTTTTTTTGGAAAAAATTTATGCTCAAAAAGAGGCTTTAAGTTGAAAATCGGCCTTCTATAACCTTTAAATTAAACTAAAATATTGTCTAGCAAGAAAAGAAAAATTTAATACCAGGCTTAACTTCTTCTTGTTTATCAGCATTTTTAGCTAGTAAATAAATTGATTGACTACTCCAATTCTTAATTAAATAAATTTCATTTTCATTTTTATCAAATTCTATTCCATGTCCGATATTAATGAGACATTCTTCGGAATCTTTTTTTCGTCTAAAATTGTCCAAATAGCCAAGACTAAAGCGAGAGTTGATTAATGGTGAAAAAAGTCCATCAATTATTAGCGGTGTTTGATACAATTCGACGGGAAAATCAACTTTTTTGTCATGTTCATAATATTGAATCAAGAAAGCTGGGAGTTTTGTTGGCAAGCTCATTTTTTCAAATTTAGACTAAATTTAGATTTAAAATTTATTTTTAATTGATAAAATCGCCTTGGTGAAAAATTGACGAATCCATTGGTACAATAAATTTAACTTTTTTTTTTAGTTTTAAATATTTTTTTTATGATGAGCGAATTGAGAGCTAGAACTTCAAAGAGTGTATTGGACTCTCCAGAGGAGGAGTCCGTTCAAAAAAAGTCAAGAACTTCAGCGGATGATGTTTTGGATGATATTAGCTTTAATTATTCATTGAATTCAATAATTTCAAATTGTAAGGTTATTAGAACTCCAAATTTTCAAAATGCATGGGGATGTCTACAATTTTATGAAAATTCCAAATTAGTTTTTTCTCAAGATTTGTGGTCTACGGAGATTATTGAAGTCAACAGAACAAGTCTGCTCAAGTTAAATAGGTCGCCACCAAAAATAGATGATAATTCAAATTTTTTAATGAACTATTGGGATTGGGCTCATGTAATAGACGATGGTTTCTCATTAATCAAAAAAGCAAATAATTCTATACATATGAAAATAAGCAATCTTTCAAACGAAGAATATAAGTATAAAATTTTTACTGGAGATAATGAAATAGTCGTACAAAAAGGACAATTTATTGAGATTTTTAATGGTGTGAATATGAACAAAGAGTTGGATAAAGTTAAAAGTTTAAAATCAGCTTATGATTCAAAAAAATACTGTTATGCAATTATAGCGATATGTGGAAAATATATGAAATTATTTGGAATAAATTTTGATATTGATAGCATAAAAATGGATATGGTAACATCGATGCCATATTGGTTTTTACTTAAAATTAATAGTGAATTTGTCTATTTAGATAATAAAATTAAGTCAAATTTAAAAAAAATTTAAACTTTAAAATTAAAAAATAAAAAAAATACCAGAAAAATATTTATTATTTTTATTTAAAAGCATTTAAAACAAGAATTTAATCAAAATTTAGAATAAAAAATGGTGTTGTTAAATTAAGAGTCATAATATTATTATACCTAAAAGTAATTTTAAAAAAACTGTAAAAAATGACTGAAGTTGAATATTATTTAGAATTTGCTTTTTAAACCATAACTTTTGATAGAAATTACGTAGTCTCACAAAAATTTACTCAAGTATATACAATATATTGAGACTAAAAAAAGTATATATTAATCTCTCAATATTTTTTTTTTGAAGAAATTTGTCTAAAACATGCATATTTATATCTAAGCCAAATTTTACATAATAATCTTTAAGTTCACAAAGTTTCAAGAATTTCCTATTCCTTTCATATTTTTTTTTCGATTTGAATTTTGTGCAAAAAATTATGGTTCACCCGTTATTATTTATGTAATTTTTTTTTATTTTGAACAAATATAATAAAAAAAAACAAAATTCTTTTTAGCCATGTTTAAATTACAATTACCATACTTTATATGAAAATACCAAAAAAAAGACAAAATTAATTAATAAAAAAAAATTAAACAAACAAATTAACAAAAAATGTTGTTGAATTAATAAATATATAAAAAATTAATGTTGTTTTTTTTTAATTATTTTGTTATTTGAAAAAATTCTAAAAAAAATTAAATTTATGGCATTGAAAATCGAAGGTTTGGTTGTTTAAAAATTTTATCATTAATAATGTTGTTTTACTTTTTTTTAAATATTGGGACAATATTTATAAATATAGTTTCATATAAGCAAAATACAGTTAAACAAATTTAGCATTTGGAAAAATATACAAATAAAAAAATCAATAGGTGTTTTTAATAGGTTTTTACCAAAACATCTCCGTTATTTATAGTACTTAATATTGACTCTTTACAAATAACATATAAAAACATAAATTATTTATGTTAAATCGAATCTGTTCAAATGACCTCACCAAAAAAATATACGATAAACTCAAAATAACACTTAATGAACAAAAGGTATTATATGAAGTATTTATTTGACAATATCGATTTCAAAACTTTTGAGTAATGGTCACACATGTGAAAATATGGGGCTTTAATATTCAATCAAATATTTCACTTATAATCTCTATAATAGAGAAGTATCGAATTATCAACTAAACATCAATGTTTTATAAAATTTATTAGATTATAAAAACTCAAGAGATAGCTCAATTTAATTAACATTTTCTGATGTAATAAAATAATCTTGAAAGAGTTTTGAAAATTTTTAATTTTACAAAAAAAATTTAAATAAATGGTGTGAATTTAAATTTAATATATTTAATATATTTATAAAAAAATATATCAGCTAAACATATATAGTAAACCTAAACCTAAATCCTAACCCTTAATTGAAATATTTTGATGATTTTAGATTTTCTAATAGTTAGGAAATTTCTGTATTGTCTGCACTGATTTTGAAAAATGCTTTGGATAAAGTTTTCATAAGCTTTTGTTTTTAATTGAGCGCCAGTAAACGTTAGCATAAATTTAGAAGAAATTATCACTATATCATTGATTTAATCACTACTTGAAAAATAGACTAATTCTATTATTTATATTTATTTATATTAAAAAAGACTATATTTAGCTATGTTGGCTAAAAAAGTTAATTAAAAAAAAAATATGTCTTTAATTGACTGGAAAAACTGAATAAACAAATCTAATTCTCTTAAAAAATTTTTTTGTTCCTTTTATCCTAATTTTTTTAAAAAACATAACAGATATTTAAGTTTTTATTTTCTAATTAATAAAAATAAGATCAAAAATTCAATAAGATATCTTGAAAGACAGCGCCTGGCAACACAAATTAATAATTATCGCTTTAATAGCAGCCAAGCAGAATTTTTTTATTATTAAAATTTAATGAGTGAATTTATATAACATCTGGTCTTAAATTTTAAATTTTTTCTTAAATTTTAATTGCTAAAAATTCAAAATGATGATGATGGCTAAAAAATATTCTAATTTAATTTTTATCCAATTGAAAAAACTTAATTAGCTAATATTATTTCTCAATAGAAATTTTTCCATAAAATGTACACAACACCGCCATTTTTCTCGGTAGTATTAAACGGTTCCAATTTTATAATATTCATCATAGGATCGTTGATTATTTTTTTCACAGTATGTTTAAATTTGTTCATAGTATTTACCGTAATTACGGATAAATCTATGCGAAATTACACAAATATTCAATATGCTTCAATGTCTTGCGCAGATACTCTGGTCGGTTCAATTGCTATGCCATTGATGCTTGTATCAACTTTATACGATAATTGGCCTTTCAGTGAGAATATGTGTATTTTGTTTATTTTTGGAGACTTTGTGGGTGGCAATATAAGCATGCTGCTTTTGATGGTTATTGCTTATCATCGTCTACGCTGCATTCGAAAGCCTTTTGGAATGATAAAAAAGTCATGCCTTGAATTTTTTATTCCAAGTTTTTTTATATGGCCCATGGTTGTTCTATTTTGGACCATACCAGCTTTTCTAATCGTAAAAAACTCTAGACGCAAAAAATATATGGATCCAAGAGATTGTTATTTCATGTTTTCGTTTGAATATGTCATGATTGTTGATTTAATGGCTTATTTAATACCAATTTTTTTGCTTATATTTTTTCAAATTTCCATCTATTTTGCTTTAGAAAAAAGAAAAAAATTCATGAATCCGAAAAATTTCAACAAGTTAGTTAAGATTGAGCCCATCGAAAATGATATAAGTGTTTTTTCCACCATCTCAGCCAATTCACTTCCTGAGTCAAAGCCGGACAAATTTTCAAAAAAGAAGATAGTCTTTCGCCGGTCGAATACAGTAAACACAATTAAAGAGCCATTGAACACAAAGAAGAAGCATTCACTAAAAGAATGCCGCATTTTAGAAGGAGTGGTTAGTTCAAATACCGGTTCAGTTGAAATGGTTTCAATTGAAATGAATAAAATGAACAGCTCAAACGATACACAATTGAAAAAAGTTGTTCAAAGTCAACAGCATTTGCTTTTTTCAAGTAATTATAAAAAAAACAAGAAAGCTTTTCGTACTTTAGCTTTTGTAACAACTTGTTTGATAATTTTGTGGTTTCCGTGGATGGTAAGCTGGCCAATTGATGCCTATTGCAATTGTATTCCCCGTAAATTTTATGCACTAACTTATTGGATGGAATATCTTAATTCATTATTTAATTCAGTTATTTTAATTTTTGGAAATCAGCATTTTAGAAAAAAATTTTTTGCTCTATTTGGAAAAAATTCTCAATAAATTTTTTGCAAAGAAAAATTCAATTGTTATTTTTTTCTTCTTATTCAGCGAGAAGAATGTGTAAACTTAAAGGAAAATTTTTTCAAAATCTGACATCAATTCAATTAAAAAATTAAATTTTTTTAACAATCATACGATTAAAATAAAAAGAAAAATTTAAAACATTTGAAAATAACATAGATTGAATTTTAAATCTTAACAATTCATTAATTATTTTTACAAAAATATTGAAAAATGTTACCGTAATCTCGTGCTGACTTTACGAGTAAAGCCTAAATTCTACCTTTTTTATTTTAGATTTAATTGCATAGTTTCTATGTTATAACAATTAAAATAGATTTAGCTAGAAGAATATGAGAAATTTTCTCAAGATAAAACACAACTTTAGCTTTAACTAGAAAAATTGGTTTTTACTCTCATAAAAAAATTAATTTTAATTTATCCTGAAATTCTCTTTAAATATCCATTTCCTGTTTTTTGAATATTGTGAATTTAAGAACAAAAATAACTAAAATTTTTCATTTTTTGATAAATCAAAATTTACTGAAATAAAATGCATTTAAAAAAATACTGTAACTTAGGACAACAAACTTTGTTGCATCTTTTTTACCTAAAAGAATTTTTCTGATGTAAATAAAAGACAAAAAATAAAACATCAATATAATTTAAATTGATTATTGATTTTGTTTACTTAAAAAAAGAAAATAAATTTTTTATTTTAGGCTAAAAAGATACAACAAAGTTTGTTGCACTAAGTTGCAGTATTTTTTTATATGAATTTTAGTTTTGAAAAATTTTATTTATCAAAAAACTGAAAATTTTTTGTTCTTTTTGTTTTTTATTTTCACAATACCGTTGTGACAAAAAAATCTCTCAAGATTTTTTTGTAGCAGATAATTGATCTTTTCAATTTATTAAATTAAGTTAGTTTCCTTCAGCTCTTGTTTAACCATGTTAACATGTAACTTTATAGTTGGTTCATACGTGATTCCAATTAATTGTAGCTTTTAATTGAGGCGTTTTCATTCTAATACATTTTAAGAATCCAAGCTTAAAAATAAATTATAACTATAATTTTAACTATAAGAATGCCAAATAGAGCAAAGTAAATTTTCATTAACTAAGTTTTTGCAAACATATTTTAATTTTCTTGCTGGTATTTATTGATAATCTAAATTTATTTACTAAAATTATTTTCTATAAAAAATAAGAATTAATCTCAAAATTTATATTAAAATCAAATAGAAACAATAATACGAAAAAATTACTTTAATTAAAATTTTAGTAAGAAAAGCAAGCAATAAAGATTGTTTGCTAAATTTATTTGAAATGCAAAAATATATTTTCTTCATTTAAAAACACATACTAATCTCTGTACTATTTCATTTGATGTATTCTAGACTTTATTTATTTATTTGATCTGTTGAATTTCAAAAAGTTGCTGTTGGGTTGACCAACTGAAAAGGACAAGGTTGATTAAAACATATAAAATGTGAATAAAACATAAAAAAAGAGAACGTAGCATAAAAATAAATTTATTTTCCATAAAAGTGAATCAAAACATAAAATAATTTCTAATTTCAGTTAATAAAACATATTAAAAAAATATTACATTTTAGTCTAAATTTACCAAAAAAGTTACAAAAAAACAAAAAAATTAACTCAAAAAGTTACAAAAAGTTACATGTTTGATTCACTCTTTTAGAAAAATTTGCAAAAAATAGAAATAAAAATTTTAGTATATGTTTTATTAACTGTTTTAAATAATTATTACTAGTTTTATGTTTTAATTCTCTCTTTCAGTATTTTAAAATTAGAAAATTTTGTTTATGTTTTAATTTTAGAGTTTCACATTTTATATGTTTTGTTCAACTCTCTCCAACTGAAAAGTAATAAAGTTATATTCATTTATACAACAATTTAACTTAGACTTCTAAAATAAAATTTAATAAAAATTAATTTTATTTTTAATTAGAAAAGTTATAATTTTAAATTTTAAAATGATTCATAGTTAAATTTTTATATTTTTATTTTCAGTTTAATTAGTTTTACAAATGGAGATTTAATATTAACAAACTTTTTGATGGAATTCTAGTTTTAACGTACTTTGTTTAAATACTCAATTAGATGATATATCCTATTGAAAGTATTTTAAACTTTATTTGTAAATATTTTAGCTGACCGACCAGAGCTTCACTCCATAGAATCTTTTTTTCTGATTTGTAACTAAATAATCACATAAACACGATTCAACACATTGATTTATTTATATATTTGTATTTCTGTATCGAGCTTAAGCTCCTTCAGATTTTAAAAACAAAAATAAAATCAAAAATCAAAATAAAGTTAAATAGAATAAAATAAAAGTAAAAAATAAGAAAAAAAAGTAAAAATAATATAAGTTAAAAAATAGGAAAATATTAAAATTAAAAATAAATAAAGAAATATTAAGAAATGATAAAGATAGAGAGTTACAGAATACATTTTTTAAACATTTGATGGTTCAGGAAAAAAAGAAGAAATAGTAAGGTAGCAATTACACAATGGATTCTTTTTTTAAAAACCCTTTTTTTTAAAGTAAAAAGTTTTGCTCTATTTCACTAAAGCAATAAAAAATTAATTAACAATGTTGTTAATTATAAAAGCAAAAATAAAACCAGCAGATCTGCTGAATGAATAAAACAATTATTTGTTCGGAATCATTATACATCATTTTATTTTCTTAAATCACAATTATCAAAAGATACGAATATTTCAAAATTTACTATTCAATTTAAGATGATGTTTTTTATTAAAGAATAAATATCAATTTATACGATATGCTGAATAAATCAGCAACTTAATCAATAAACTTCAATTTTTCTAATTTAAAACTTTTATTTTATTTATTTTTTGCATTTTAAGCCGTCTATGAGATGCAGGATTAATTAAATTTAAAAAAAATTATTTTAATTGATTATCAATAAATAAATGAATAAAATTTAGATGAGATAGTTTTTCTAAGATATTTAAAATTCTTTAATTTATGTCCGACTTATTTTCCGTAATTAAAAAAAAATGTTCTAACTAAATTTTTTACAGGGAGTAAATCAAATAAATTAGGTAAATAATTTAGCCATTAAATTTTTCTGAAAATTTTGAAAGGAAAATTTATTTGATCAAAACTCACAGAATTCATGGCGAATAAAAATAAATTTCTAAACAACTGAAGTAATTATTAATTAACTACTAAGACTTTTCTTTATAAATAACAATTGAATCTAATTATTTATTTAAATTTGAAATGCGAAAATAATTTAAAAATGAAATCATTTCATTTAAAAAAAACTAATATATAAACTAAAAATCATAATTAATGATTTATTTTCTTCATCTATTTGATTGTTTTTTTGTTGACTATTTGTCACTAATATTCGTATCATTGATATTTTAATGCTCATTTAACATCTAGTCGATTTTTTTAAAAGATTTTTCCTCATTTTTGTCTTCAAAGTAAACAAAAAATCATTTGATTCAGAGATAAATAAAATTTTAATCATTCTACTATAATAATTTCTTATCTAAACAATTAATGATTTTATTTTAAATTCATTTTTTAATGTTTATGACTTCTCTTTATTTTTTAATGAATTTCTAAATTTTATTTATCATGATAAATATAGCAAGTCACATTTGATTGATTACTCTCTTAGTCGAAAGAAAATTCCCTCGCATTCATTATTGAACCAAGCAACAATGATCTATTACTTAGAACATGAACGCGTTTTACTTGCCTGTAAGAACAAATGCTCATGAAACAAGTTTATCTTTTGTTAAAAGTAATTTTTTTAATTTTTGATTAAATACCGATTTTCAATAAAAAAAAAACAAATATAAGACTATATCAAAATATCATATTATGAAATAAACAACGTTATCTAAGATAATTTAAGAAGCTCATTATATACTTTGAAAAATTTTGTCCGAGAAAGATTTTACAATTCGATTTAGATAATATTGGAATTGAATTTCAAATTATGAAGGCTAAATATCGCCCATTGAGTTTCTAAAACAAACTTAATTAACTTTCTTTTCGAGTAAGAAAATTTAACCTTTAACAAATATTCTTTAAATATTACAAATAAAATAAATATTGTTTATTTAGCTCGATAGTTAAAGATTACAATCGATAACACCATGATCCTTGTATTCATCATAGCCGTCTATCTATCTATCAAAAAAAGCTACAGAAAACAATCTAAAGCTTGGTATTAAAATATTTTTTTCTATTTTTGCTAGCATATAAATTATATTAAAACCAGCTCTGGTTTTGGATCGCTCACAATAGTCTTTATAGGACTAACCTTCCAAAAATCTAGAATTGAAATGCTCAAATTTGTTAGCTTACATAACCAGAAGGTTTAATTCTGTGCAGATATTTCAAAGTATGATCAAACATATTAGATAAATAAA
This sequence comes from Brachionus sp. 'Tiscar', assembly GCA_006352455.1. Taxonomy (NCBI): domain Eukaryota; kingdom Metazoa; phylum Rotifera; class Eurotatoria; order Ploima; family Brachionidae; genus Brachionus; species Brachionus sp. 'Tiscar'. The sequence continues at coordinate 14,973 of VANL01000270.1, forward strand.
CAGTTTCATTGAGGAAGCATGAGGCTAAAAAAGCAACAAAATTTATTATATATCATTTTCACTCTCTCTCTTTTTATTTCAACCATTATGAGAAAGTAAAATTTATATAAATCGATTTAAGTATTGCTAATACATTAAAACTATTTAATGAGTCTTTTTTCTAATTGAATATGTTTGATGACAGACAGACACTTTTATTTTAAAATTTTTTTCAAATTAGTTTCGATCATCATCTATTGTATATTTTTTTTCAAGAAAATACTTGGCACTAAATTTTTTTTAAAACAAATTCTAAACAAAACAAATTTATTAAAGAATGCTTTTGAATTTATTTATATTAGCTAAAATTATGCTTAGTTTTTTTTTTTAAATATAATGTTCAAAAATAAATTTTGTAAATTATTATAAATTTTCGTTATTCAATTCGAAGCTAATTATTAATTGATTATTTTGGACTCTATTTTAAAACCAAACTAAGTTTAACTAATCCGATTGTCTAAAAATTAATTTTGAGGAAATTTTAATTAAATTGTCTTTAAATGATTGTTTTTATTATAATCTCAAACAACGAAAATAATTAAGTGTTTCAAGATTTATTTTTTCTTATCCTTTTATGTTAGCTTAAGAAAATACGGTCATTTATCGCATGAATGAAATTTTTTTTTCTAAATTTAAATTAATTATTTTTTAAGAACAGTTTTTGAAATTATTGATTTTTAAACAGGTATAAACTGCTTAAAATAAATTAATATTAATGCTTAAAAAAACTTAAAACCATCTCGTGTTAAAGTTTTGATAATTATTTTGAATAGGATTAGACTTTTTAAGAATATTTTGACATTTTCAATGTTTTAAAAAGGTTGCCAAATTAACTGAATACATTTTTCTATCAAATAATTATAATTAAATTATAAACAGATTCTCAAAACGCTTATGGCATCTCTTACTACCAATTTTAATTAAGTTCAAAACCTCTTGAGAATAAGAAATATTCTAGAACGAATTTTAAGCTTTTTAAAAAATTAATTTTTTTTGATAAAAATTTTAAGTTAAAATTGAGTAAAATTTATAGAAAAAAAAGCAAAAATGGAATGCATTTCTTACGCTATTCATTTAATTTTCTATAATTATTTTAAATAAAACTATGACGATTACTTTGAACTTAAACTTTTGAACATTTTACTATTTACAAAAAAAAATATACTTCTTTTGTTAGTAAATTTAGATAAGTTATATTAAAAAAAAAAAGTTTATGGCAATCAGATGCTAGGAACAAAAAAAAAGCTGTTTGTTGTTAAAATGGAACCGAACTACTAATTTAACTAGCTAAATCTAACTTTATTTTTCAATATTCCTTGATTATAAATATAAATGCTTTTTATTTAATTTATAAGAATTTGTATCTTTTAAAAATCAGTTGGATTTGAAAACGTCAGATATTCGAATCAAATAAAAAGCTTTAAACTATTTTTAAAGCTTGTAATTTTGTATTCTTTTAGAATAAAGCGTCTTTGCAAATTTTTAATGTAAACTATTTTGTGAAAATTGGTGCTTTGGGATTAAGCCTTACAAATAAAATAATTTAGCTTTAGCATATTTGTTTATTGCTGGGATAGAAGAGAATGGCTCACAAATACATAGATTAATCATGATTTAGCATAAAAATTTAAAATAATTTAAGATAAGAAACATATTTCAATAGAAAATATTTAAACACACATACAATTTACCAGAGACAAAAATTTTTTAAATTATTTTTTTTGTAAATTTAGAGAAAATGAAATTTAAAATATTTTATTCATGCCGAAAAATTTTCGAATATTTTTGTATTGTAACTAGGAATTGTTTTATTTTTAGAGCTGAATAGCCAGTACCTGATCAAATCATTCTTTAAAGTATATTATGAATTTTTTAAATTGATTTTAAGAATTATTTTTTAAAAATTAAAAACATAATTGCATTTTATTTTTAAGGTGTTATTTTTATTCTGCGAAGCCAATTTAAGGGCTAAAATTGATAAATGTTTTTCGAAAATTATTCTTTATTTTAAATCATGTAAATAAATGAATTTACTCATAAAATTAAATGGTTTTAATAGACATTTAAATACATAATTAAATCAGATTTATCAATTTTAATTCAAAATAATTTTATTCATTTATGAAAATTCTTATTTCAAATATTTTAAAACCTAAATAAATAAAAATAATTACCATAATCGTAAATTTTAAGTTAAATGATTTTGTTGAATTGTTTCAATTAACTTAAATGGAATTAAATGCTTTAACCAAGTCTCTGAAGACAAAGATTAATTAGTTTCATACATTTTCTCAGTCATTCTCACATCCATTTAATTAGCTTATATAATGCATAAAATATAGGCAAAACATTGTAACTCAGCTTTGAATTTTTTCATGCTAATAAGATGGAGCTGAGTTTCATGTATTTTATCTGGTTGTCTTTAGTTCAACTTTTTATTTATATTTTTAATTTTAATTATGTGGTTATACCTTAAATTAAGCGTAAAATCATATTTTCACTTAGTCAGAGCTTTTAAAATTTGGCTTGATAGATCAGGAAACTGATAATAACAATAATTAAGTCAAATTGGCTTATTACTTAGCCTTAAATATCATTTTGTATTTGATAATAAGAAAATAAGAAAATCTCCTTTTAAATTTGTTTTTCTTAAATGATTCATCCAAAAAATTTCTTATTAATGATTTTTATCATATATTTATTTCAAGAATGAATATTTTAAAGATAAATCAAAATTTTTTTTAATAAAATCCCGAGCTATCAATCCATATTGGCAATATAGAAAGAAAATTAATTAAATTACTTTCCGTTTAATTTTCTTACAGGGTAAAATGATCAAGAAACTGTATGAAATATAAATAAAATTTTAGGTATCAGTTAAAAAAACACAACGGGTTCATTTTCTCGCTTTTTTCTACATTCAAAGATAAATTAAATGCTTAATGAGAATTTTGAAATATGGGCTTAAGAATTTTATTAGCCCGAAATCTAAAGCTTACTTCAAAATCAATTCAATTTAAGCAGTTCATTTATTCTGCTCTAAACTAGGTCGATGTTTTAAATAGTTTTATTTCTATTATCTTAAAAAAATATTAGAATTATTGGCCACTTGCATGATTCAACCTGAATATTTTGTTTGCTATTTATTTCGTTTTATAAAAGCGATAAGTTTCCGTTTATTGAAACCATATGAGAAAAATTATGATTTTAATTTTTATGAAAAAAAAATTATATATATTTTATATATATCTATATCAAAATGCATCAATCAAACAATTTAAAAGTTAAGCAAATATTCACCGATTTATTAATGATGGCGCTATGTTTTTTATAACTAAATAAATCTTCTTTTATTTCAGTGATGCGAAATGGAAATTTTATTTCTATGATGCAAATTTTCCTAAGCTTTCTACTCACCCGGTAACTATTAATTATTGTTAATTAAACAAAAAAAGGTCATTTAAGCTATATATATTTTTTAAATCCTAACAAATACAAAATTTTAAAGTTATTAAAATTTTTGTACTTTTAGAACTAATTTTTTTCTTAATTAAAAAACAATTTTCAAATTTTAGATTAAAATTAAATAAAAGAAAAAATTTAAAAATAAAATAAGCTGTTTTTTTTTTCTTGATTTCCAATTATTAAAATGGATAATGGTAGTGGCAGCGATAATAGCATTGCAAATTCAAGCTTTTTGCACATGGGCGATGTTATATCGCTGTACGCTGAGGGCAAAGTATGTGGATTTATCAGCACGCTGGGCCTGGTCGACAGTCGCTGTGTAGTGCAACCCCTAGCCGGTGATCTAAAGCATCCGCCAAAAAAATTCCGGGACTGCTTATTCCGTGTGTGCCCTCAGAACAGATATTCAGCACAGAGACAATACTGGAAGCAGTGCAGACAAAACGCAGCTAACACCAATCAGACTTTATCGGTCAACCAAAGTATTGCAGGTCTAGATGAGTCAGTATTGAAAAAATTACATGTAAAAAAAAATCTTTGAAAAAAACAAACTTTTTTATCTAAATTTATATAAAGCATGCTGCTGAATTAGAAAAAAAACAAAACGAAACCGAAACCGCCAAACTGATAAACTCGAATACTTTGATACAATATGGAAGCATAATTCAGCTTTTACATTTAAAAAGCAATAAATTTTTGACTGTGAACAAAAAACTACCGGCACATGTCGAAAAAAATGCCATGCGAGTCTATTTGGACTATGCTGGCTCCGAAAGCTCCTGGTTCATAGTACAACCGTTTTACAAACTTCGTTCCATAGGCGATAAAGTAGTAGTTGGCGATAAAATAGTTCTTCAGTCTTTCATAGCTATGCAGCCGCTTCATGTAAGCGAAATGGAGCTAAATGATCATCCTGGATGCAAAGAGGTAACTTTATTTATTTTAAAATTAAGTCAAGTTTTAAACACAGGGTCAATAAATTCCCGCCTGATACTAAACTGTTAAAATTTCTTAAAAGATTAATTGCCGTTGGTTAATAGCGCCTATAAAGCGAGATTATAATTTAAACCAATACGATGATCCATTATCATACCAGAACGTTGCGACAGAGGTTTAAATATAAAAATATTTTAATATATTTTTATGCAGCTTAACTCACCAAAAGTTCAATTTGCTTAATGGCACCTTTTATTTATTTTTTGTTAAATTAGTAACAAATATTTGTTAGTTGTTTATTATATAACCTAAGCTGTTCCTGTCGGCATGAAAAGCCTCATGTTTAGATTATTTTTTTCTAAATTGATTTTATTTTATTTTTTTAAAAGGTTAATTTGCTCAATTCACAGACAAGTTGGAAGGTTGCATTGTTCATTTGTCATAAAGAAGACAGAAACGATGTTTTAAAAAGTGTAAGTTGATTTTACTTTATTTACTTTGATTTTTTTTAAACTATGAAAAAATATAAAATTTTTATTTTATGTGATATTTTTAATATTGTGTTCAGTTCAAAAATGTTTTTATTATATTTTAAAATATTAAGCCGATCAAAGTCAAAACTAAATAGAATAAAATTATGCATTATCCCGTGTTGTGAATTTCTAGAACAAAAATAACAAAAATTCTCCATTTATTGATAAATAAAAATTAAAAAAAATAAAATGAATGCATCTTTTTTATATGAAATAATTTTTCTTATGAAAATAAAAGACAAAAAAATAAAGCATTAATAATATTTAAATTGATAATTGATTTAGTTTACCTAAAAAAAAAGAAAATAAGGTTTCTATTTTAGGTTAAAAAGATGCAGTATTTTTTTGAATTTTTATTTATCAATAGAAGGAAGAATTTTTTTCTTTTTTTATCTAGAAATTCACAATACCCATAGCTTATTTATTGAACACTAATTAAAAATTTGCTCTTAAGAAAAATTATTTTATTTCATTATTTCATAAACATATCTATTAAGCTATGTATTTATGTATTGTAACAATTTTATTTATAAGAAATAAAAAATTTTTCTGATCTTATACTTTTTATTTTCTTTTGTTTCAATTTTAACTAGATTTTCAACAAATCCCGGATTAATTAAACAAAATTAATGTTCTCTAGTCAATCAATTTGAACATTAACTATTTGAAAAGAAAAGCTGTAGCTTTTTTTATTTTCATTTCAAAACCTTAAGGATAATTAGTGATGAGTAATGAAAGCTCATCTGATTTATTTTAAAACTGGTATTTATCTTATTAAATAAGGGCGTGCGCTTAGATGAAATGATATTTATAAAATATCTATTCGAAAAAATTTATTATATGTAATTGAAATTCAATAAATTAGGTGTCTTTTCTAGGGATAAAATTAATTAAAATTGACTATTTAAAATCAATAAATATATCTAACTTTACGATTAGAAAAATTATTCGATTCTATAAAAACCTTAACAGAAAAATAAAAAAATAGATGCAAGAAAATAGTTTTACTATATTCAAAAACAACAATCAAATACAAAACTAAATATTAAAAATTCCATTTTCAATTTTCAGAAATAAAAACAAAAAAAATTCAAAAAAACTTTCATATTACGATTTTAACAAAGTTTTGATTCAGGATTGTATTCAACTTTAGCCTTAATTTATGGGCTACTGTTATAAGAATCTCGAAAATTATAAGAAACATCTTAAGTTTATTATTAGCTATCATAGTTGAACACTGTTACTAAAAGGCAGAAAAAGTGATTCGACATTTTTGAGATGATTGGCTCTAAGTAAGAATCATTTAGTTTTTGATGATTCGACTTGAGTCTGAGTCAAGTTATGTTCAAAGAATGACTAATGAGTCCACGTCAGACTAAGAGCCATTTTTAGTTGTTTGACTTGCAAAAAGAATATTTAAGCAATTATCAGATATATATTATTTTGATAATAATAATAAGCTACAACAAGCAGGCTTGCAGAGACGACTTTCTAAGGAATATTTGAATAATTATTTGAAAAATTTGAAAAAAATTTTTTTCATTTATTTAAATTTTCATAATTAATTTTAATATTAATTAAATTAATAATTAACCTGAATTATATGATTAAACTGTTGAAAAAAGTATTAAAATAGTTTTGGTGAAAATTCTTTTGGTCAAAGCGATCAATGCCGAAAATTCTTTAATTTTTTTGGGAATGAATGGAAATGGTAGGGTTAGGTTTAAATTATAAGAATTTTTCAAAAAACTGATGTCTATTTTTTAGGGTAACTTCTTTCCTCACAATGAATCGTTTAGTTAACTCAATTCTAATAATTCTAATGAACTTGTAATAAGTCTAATAAAATTTTAAAAATATAGTATTTTTAATTTTTTTCCAAAAAATTTTACTTTATTTATTTTATCTTTTTATTTATAAATATAATAAAGTCAAATTCTTTGGAAAAAAATTAAAAATACTCTATTTTTAAAAATTGAGTTCACATCAACAGTAAAGTCAATATCAAAAAAAAAACATCAATAGATTCAAATCAGATTCGAGCCGTATTTGACTTGAGTCAAATTTTTAAATCATAAAAAATTTATGAAGGTTTAATTGTCTTATTCAAAATTAGATTATTTTTTTTTTATTTAAATCTAAATTAATAAAAATCAATTTTAAAAGGTAAAAATATTTTTTAGAATAAAAGATTATTTTATTGCCACAATGAATAAAATGAAAAAACAAACATACTAGATTTTAGGAAACAAAGTAATTTTTCTGTTTCAACTAGATAATTGATAACTTTTTTAATAAACAAAAAATAAATTATTACATAAGCCAAAAAAAATAATAAAAATCTAATATTTTTTATTATAATAAATTTATTTTTAATAGTAAAAAATTGGCTTATGGACATGCTTAAAAAAATTGAAATAATTAAGCTTTTGAAACTAAATTAATTCACCAACACAACAATTTGTAAATTTTGATATTTGTTGCAATAAGTACAATTTCAGCAATTTTTTTTAATTTGTCAATTTTGTTTATTTCATTGAATATTTAGAAAATTTTTTTTAAAGATTTTATTACATTAAAAATTGATTTTATTTTGTTTTTTTAGCCTTAATTTTTAATTTTGGTTTATTTAGGGTGATGTAATTCGATTGTTCCATGCTGAGCAAGAAAAATATCTAACATGTGATGAATATAAAGGAAAACGACAGGTTTTTATTCGGAGTACAGCACGATTAGCTGCGACGTCAGCGACATCCTCGAAAGCTTTATGGGAAGTTGAAATTGTTAAAAAAGATCCGTGCCGCGGAGGTGCTTCTCGATGGTCTAATTTGTTTCGATTTAAACATCTTGCATCTGGAAGCTATCTGGGCGCAGAAGTTGACAATGATCCCACTGAGGATCAAATGCGCTCAAAATTACGAGGTGATTCCTCCAACTTAGTTTACTATCTAGTCAGTATCAATAATGCCTTTGAGCACTCTGCCATTTTTGAATTGGATGAAACAACAATAACCCTTCATGACTCGCCGGTTCCGCGAAACTCTTATGTTAGATTGAAGCATTGGGAAACAGGCTCTTGGGTTCACAGCACGGCTTTACTTATTGATAAAGAAGAAGAAAAGCCAGTTATGTGGAAAATAGGTTGTGCTAAAATAAAAGAGGACAAAGAGGCCTTCCAGCTTATTCCAGTTCCAACAAACGAGGTCAGAGATTTGGATTTTGCCACCGATGCAGCCAAGATGTTACGTGTTTTTGCGGAAAAAATTTTAAACAACCAACTTCTAATGAATGATAAGAGATCTTTGTGCGCTTTGTTAACTGATTTAATTTTTTTTGTTGCCGAATACGAAAATGGTAACACAAGTGATTCTCTGGAAATTCAATTGAATAAGCCAAATCGAGAAAGACAAAAATTAATGAGAGAACAAAATATTTTGCAGCAAGTATTTAGAATTTTAAAAGCACCTTTTACTGAATATGGTAATAAGAACGGCCTACAGACTCACGAGCTTAAGGATCCAAAGCATGGCTTGCAACAAATTTTTCGTCTTTGCTACAGAATACTCAAGCATTCGCAGCAGTCTTACAGAAAAAATCAAGTAAATACTTTATTATTTTATTTTTATCAAGTTCAAAAAAGTTTAGACTATTTAAAGTGTTTATATTTTTAACTTTTCAAAAATTATATTTTTTAACAAGGAATATATTGCCAAGCAGTTTGGATTCATGCAAAATCACATTGGTTTTGATGTATTAGCTGAAGAAACAATAACTGCCTTGTTGCACAGTAATAGACAGCTTTTGGAAAAGCACATAACTCGCAAAGAAATAGACACATTTGTAAATCTAGTTAAGTCAAATAAGGATTACAAATTTTTAGAGTACTTATCCGATTTATGTGTGGCCAACAACGAAGCTATACCAAGTACCCAAGAACTAATCTGCAATTGTGTCCTGAAAACAAAAGAAAATTCGAGCATTCTCATCGAGACGAAGTATGTTAAATCAGTTATTAATTTTCCTGCACTAGTTTTTTGAAACTAGTTGTTTATTTATTTGAAGCAATTGAAGGCTTTAATACATATTTATATTTAAAAAAATTTAGTTTTAAATCACTTATTTCAAAAATTGTCATTCTCTTGCTAAAGAATTATAAAATTTATTTAAAAAATGTATTTCGAAAATAATTTTTTTTTCCTAAAGTCAAAAGTTTGAAGTCATATCTGCAATTTGAATATTATTAAGTTAAATATTGAATATTGAATATTAAGTTAAATTATTTTTTTATTCACATTTATTGTAAAAATTTAAGATATATAGTTAAAGAATTTTAATTACTAAATTTTTTTTTTTTAACCTTTTTTTAACCTCCTTGTGGAGCATAGGGGGGAGCTCATCTCCTTTCTAAGTAGCTTTCAGAGGTGACTGCATCGAGTTGATCACCTAAGCCGTAATTATTAAAATTTTTCTTTTTGTTTTTTTGTCCCAAAATTCACAATACCAACCAGATCACTTAAGAAATCTTAAATCTTTCCAATTAAATAATGTAAATAATTATAAAGTCTATGTTTGGGTTAATTTTTAAAATTTATAAATTTACAAAAATAATCTATAATACATTTAAAAATACCCAAATTCTCTTTATAATTGCTGCAAATATTTTTTTTACTTTTAATACTTTTTTAAGAATTATTTATCCTTTATCAAATAAACTGAAATTAAAATGAAAAGTTAGAAAGATAAATAAATTTATTGGTTTCATAGAGTAAAATTTCATAAAAAAAAACTTAAACTTATCTATTAGTTAATGGCAAGATTTCTTTCAAAAAAAATATCAAATTCTAATTCAAAATTTATGTCTATTTTTCAGAATTGAGCGATGCAATCAAAAGATAGTTTTGATGGAAAGCACAGATGATTTTTCCAATCGTTTAAAAATTCAGAGTCAATTTTCAGGAAGCAATAGCAGTTTAAAAATTTATTCAGCTCCTAAAGATGATCGAGATGCTGAATTAAATGATTCTATATATCAAGCTATTAGTGATTTAGACGAAAATATTATTCTTTGCTGGGATAACTATGCCATTCAATTGCAAGAGCTTGTCAAATCAGAATCAATTTATGAAAGAAACATGCTTGAATACTATCGTTATCAGCTTAATTTATTTTCGAATATGTGCTTAAATCGACAATACTTGGCTATCGAAGAACTAAGCCCAAATTTAACCATCGATTTAATACTTAAGTATTTTTACTATTTTAAATAAGTTTTTTCTAAACTTAATTTTTCTAAATTCTTTAGATGCATGCAAGATGATATGCTTAATCACGACCTAAGAGCCTCATTTTGTCGCCTAATGCTACATCTTCATGTAATTAAATTTATTTTTTTTTAAATATTGAATTAATTTTAATTTTAAAATGAGATGATTGTTTCAAAACACCTTCAAAGTCTAACAAACATACTCACTTAATAACACACTTAAACCACTGTTCTGTACACTCAAAAAAAATTTTTCAAACTGAAAAAAATTAACTTAATTTTACACTTTTTCAAAGTTTAATTAACACACAAATATTGAAATGAGTCATTTTCAATATAAACTCAGTTTTGCAACGGGGAAAAAAATCGGCCAAAAGATTCCTCAAAAGTCTTAGAATATCAATTATATTAAACTAAAATTTTTTTTATTTTGTTTAAATAAAATAAAAAATATCTCTTTATCTCGAAATAATTAAAAGCCTGATCAACACACCAAAAGTGTGTTAAAAAGTTTTACATTAATTTTCCTGGATTTACTAAAAAATTACTAAAATAAGGTGTGTAGAACAGTTTTAAGAATGTTTTTAAATTATAGTATTTTTGTTAGATTTTAAAGATGTGGTGAAACAGTTTTTGCGTGTGCTGGTAAGGTAGACCCATTTCACCGAATAAAAAAATTTCTAATTTTATTTTAAAAGCATAGGTTGTCATTTGTTCAATTATTATTTTCAATGCTTTGCTATATTATCAAAAAAATTAAGCTTTATTCTAATATAATTATTAAAGAAAACAGGAATAAAGAAGCATTTTATTTTTTAAAACCCTTTCATTAAAAAAATCGGTAACCAGTTTGGACTGGGTAACAATTTCAGTGTAGATGATCAACTTGATGCAGTAACCTCTGTGTCAGATCAAAGCCCTTGGTTAGGAAAGCACTTGAAAAGAAGATGCTAGGATAAAAGATGATATAAGTTATTTTTCCATCTAAATCCTTGCGCTCTTTCAGTTTTTAGATATGCCTTTCTTAATCCTAATGCTAGTCTTCTCTATGAAGAGCAAAAGATCGTATAAATGATTAAATTTAGTGTAGCATATTTATTGTATTATTAAGTTTCTCTTATCATTTCTTGCTTTTCTCTATACATGCCAGTTCTTTGTGCATATAAATATTCCAGATTTAGCTGGCTATGATCTTTTTTCTTTCAGCTATCTTGCTCAAGAATATATTTTTTCATTTTTGACACTCTTTTTGTAAAATCATTAATTTTCAACTCTTGTTTTGCAGTTAAGAATTTAAATTCCTTCTTTAGTAAGAAAGTACTTTACAGATGACTTGAAGAATAAAGATTATTGCTTTAATTCAAAATAATTAATTAAGATTAAGTTTTTGGCCATGATTTCTCTTTTAAATAAAAGAAAAATTATTTATAACATCCTTGAAAAAGTTCAGAAACATTTTTCTTTTTCTTTTCTTTTAATTTTTAACATTGATCATTCATTTTTGATTGATGTTAGACATTGAAATTTATGATATACTAATAAAAAAATTTAATTCAATAAAAGATTAGATAAATATTTTTTTAAGGTTGATCGAGAGCCGCAAGAATTGGTTACACCAGTTAACTATGCTCGATTATGGATCAATATCCCATTAGCAATAAATATCGAAAAGTAATTTTAACTTAAAACCAATTTTATTTAAAAAACAAATCAAATTACTTTAATATGTTAATAAAAGATGCAAAAACGTAAGATTAAAGTAAGGACAACATTTAGCTTAATTTTATTAAAAAGCTATATTCTACCTAACCCATTTTTAATATTCAAAAAAATTAAAAAAACCCACTGTTGTCATAAATTCTAAGCTTGTTTTAAATAATTCATTTTTTTTGAAACAAGCTTTAGATTTTGCATTTATATGTTACCTGGATGCACTGTTCGAATACCTGTCACATTAAAATAATTTTTCCAAAACTTTATTAATTTAAATTGAAATTTTGTGTGTTGCATAGCTATGATGCAGCCAATGAAGAAGAAAGTAATATGCAGCTTTCGGATAGTCAAACCAGAATAGAAGGCGTACGCAAACGGTTTGTCCGTTCGCAACCTTCTACTCCGGTTAATTCAAACAACTTATTTCAAAATCAAACAAGCCTCATAAACCATGAGCCCGAGGACACAAAATTTCAGGCCACTATTGACTTTGTAAGAGCATATTTGGACAATGTGGTTCAACAGACATCTCCGTTTGGTGATAGAGAACAAAATAAATTAACATTTGAGGTAAAAAATTAAATTTTTTCACTTTTTTTTTTTTAATTTACAATTTAATTAAAAGGTTGTCAATTTGGCAAAAAATCTAATTTATTTTGGCTTCTATAGTTTCAAAGATCTTCTCAAATTGACAAAAACTTTACTAGAAATACTAGACCACGATGATAATACAACAAACTCGGGTTCGAGCGAAGATCAAGGTAAGAACTTAGCTCAACCTAGCATGTGTGATTGATTTTGCTTATGATTTTTTTCATTAATGTTGCATTAAATTTAGCATCGGATATTTTTGGCCAGAGCACAATACCCCTAAAAGCTTCAACCCAATCGAACCTAAAAAAAAATGCAGGACAAAGCGAAAAAACATCAAAAATGTCTTGCACTCAGCTAGGTCTCATGCATTTTGTGAATGACTATACTAACGAAGCGCACATAATTCAGGCTAATGCAACACAGCGCAAATATCGCTATGGCTTGAATTTTCTCACCCATGAAAATATTGTCTATGAAACTAAGCTAAGAATTATCGATATCCTACAGGTTTGTGATGTTTTTTGGTGCATTTTCCTAAGGCCGCATTTTGATTTTAGAAAAATAGAAAAAAAATTTTTTTTTTAAATTTTTTTATTAATAATTTTAAAGCACTACAGAGCAATTCTTTACTCAGTCTGAATAAACTAGAAGACTATTTTTTGTACAATGAAGAGGAAGAGAGTGTATCACGTAATTATTTGATGCTAATCGAAGATCGTTTTATGGCAAAAGTAGCCGAAGAGTCACAAACAAACGAATCCGCATCAACTTTTGGCAACAAAAATTTAGTTTCTCAAAGTTCAAGCACAAATAGCCAGTCGACTTCGACTGGCCTCTTAACTCATGCCGATAAGTTAATTATTAAGGCTAAAGTGTATATTCTAGAGATATTAGAGGTATAAGTCTAATAAATAGTTTTAGATTCCTTAATCCTCGGCCTTTTTTTTTTTATCAAAATTTAATATTTTTCATGGTTTCTTTTTAGTTTATTCTCAATGTTCGCCTTGACTATAGGCTTACTTATCTATTATCACTGTTTAAAAAAGCATATGAAAGTGCGTATAGCAATTCAAGTGGCATTCCTGATAAGAAAGCCTTCATCAAGCTTGTTGCCGAAGCTGAGAAAATATTTCGAAATGAAAAAGAACTTACTGACTTAGATTTGGACGGCGCTGGAGGGAAGACTGTAAGTATTTTTCGGATTATTTTGAAATTTTCTCAATTTAAACAAAAAAAACAAATCTCAAAACTTTAAAATAAATTTTTTTACTCATTTTCACTTATTTAATCGTAGCTGAATAAACAAAATATACAAATTTGAACATTTTTTTTTCTAAAATATCTTTAAAAAATCATTCATTTTTGGTAAAGATGAGTCTTGTTAACCTATTTTTAAGGCCTGTATAATCGTATACAAGCTAACTGATTTAAATTAACAGAATAAGATCTAGCTTGGCTTATTTAGTATGTACAAAAGTGTGGCAGCAACTAAAAATAGAGAGGTAGTGAGACTTGCTTCCATTGATAAAAATTAATCGATTTTCTGTTAAAATTTTTTTTTAAAATTATTTTGAAAATATTTTATAAGTAAAAATCTTAAAATATACATAGCATGTTTAATCTTATACAAAATTTTAGAATTAATAAATTTTTTGTTTAATTTTGTATACTTTTATAAAAATATGTATACAAGTTTACAAATTTTGTATGATATCAGTTAGCTTGTATACATTTTATGAATATGATCAAACATGCCTTAAAAATAGGTTAACAAGACTCATCTATATCCATTTTTTTAAGTGTTAATTAAATTTTAAAAATAAAGATTTTAATTCGACCATATATTAATATTTATTTCTAGCAACTGTTTAATGGATTTTAATTAACAAAAAAGACTAAATTGGCTGACAAATTATATATCTTCGTTTGAAAAAATTAAACTAAAAACATCATGACTCATTTTTCTAATGTAGGTTACTACCTGATTAAAGTATCTAACGCTTGATATAGGTTTACAAATAAATAATGAAATTTTATTTTTAATGTCTATATGTGTTCCCATGTTCTTACTGATGGTGCTTCTTAGGTATTTGAATTCACTGGATTTTGTTCGGAGGTTGTAAAAAAAAATGAAGGTATCCTGTTGTAGATTTTCATTATTACTATTTAACTTTTTAGTTAGTTTTTGCTGCAGTAATTAAAAAAAGTGATCCCAAAAACCATGAACAAACATGTCACTTTTCCTTCTTATTTTTTCTCTTTTTCATGCTAAATTTTATTTTGACATTTAAATTTATCAAAACTGAACATTTTTCTTTGCCGAATTGGAAGGAAAAATGGTTTATTTTTTCATTATAAAATTATTAAATAGTCAGCGAAATAAAAAAATATTTGTCAGTTTAAAAAGCTTTTTCGTAATAAAAAGAAAAAATTTTTCAAAATATTTTGTATTTCTGTTAAACCCCTCAAAAATTAGCCTTTATTAATTTAAAAAAAAAATAAAAAAAAAATAAAAAATTTGAAAAACTAAATTATTCTTTGACTAAATTTGGTTCAGAGTTTGGATAGAAATTTCAGGATTTTTATAGGCGATATAAATTTCGCATAAAATCATTATTTAAATATCCACTTTTAATAGAATCTCCTCTAAATTTAAAAATAAAGTTTTTAATTTAGGTAAAAAAGATGAAACAAACCACTTAAGCTTTACACAAAAAATGAATTTTCACGGAAATTTATATAGAAATATTTTCAGTGAAAAAAAATTATTTTTGAGCGAATAACAAAAATGAACAAAAAAAATCTAAATCAAGAAAAAAAAATTTCACTTAAAATTTTTAACTTTTAAACAGATAAAAAAATTCGCTATTTTGACATCAAGTAGAACTTGATGATCAATTCAAGCATCTTTATTTAAATAAATTTAAATTATTTTTTATTATATTCGAATTGTTCATCTTCTTCGACTTGAAATTATTTGACATTAAATAACTCTTTAAGTTTTATTTTAAAATAATTTTTTTAAAGTTTTTACGAGTCCTCTTAAAACTAATAATACACGACTATCCACCACTAGTAAGTGGATCATTACAACTTTTATTCAGACATTTTAGTCAAATTCAAGAGACTCTTTCAGCTTTCAAACAAGTAATTTAATTAATAAAATTAAGAAAAAAAAGCTTAATATTTTAAAATAGATTCAATTATTGGTGTCTGATGATGATGTTAACAATTATAACAAAATTAGAACTGATCTTGACAAACTGCGTCTTCTTGTCGAACAATCTGAATTATGGATTTTCAAAAAGAAAGAAAATTCCAAAGACGACTCAGAAGTAACCAAGATACCGAAAGTAACCTCAAATGCTAAGATTTCGCTAGAAAAATATAGAAGCTATTCAGAAAGCATTGATATCGATTTGCTGACTCTTTTAGAACTTGACTTTGGTCCTGAAATAGAAAACTCGGCCATACAAAAATACAAAGAGCTTTACACTATATTACAAAATCTTATTAAACTTTGTGTCAATCAGAGTGCTATGCCAAATGGAACAATAAAAAAAAAACCACGTCGAAATGACCAGCGCTTATTGAGAAACATGGGCGTACACAATATAGTGCTCGATTTGACCAAGATTACTTACGAAAAGCTAGAAGACAAAAGAATGAAAATAATAATGAAAACAGCTCATGAATTCTTGCAAAATTTTTGCTTTTCCAATCCGCACAATCAAGCGCTTTTACATGAAAAAATTGATTTAACCCATTATCCTTCAAATGAATGGGAAGCAAAAACAGCTACATACATTTTTAAAGATAATTCAATTCTTCTAAATGAAATAAATGAAAGATTAATTCAAAATTTTATACACGCCTTGGAACATCAAAATGTAGACGAGTCTAAAGTGGCCTATTTGGAATTTTTGCAAACAATATGCGTCATAGATGGTCATGAGATAAAAAAGTGTCAGGACATGATAATTGCTGAGTTAATGAACTCAGATATAATGAGCTTCAGTTCAGACAAGACGCACATAGATGAAATATGCATGCTAATGCAAAAACAAAGACAATCAGATGGCGAAAATTGTACGAATGTTCTCAACGGTCAATTGTTATTTCACATAAATCTAATAAAAGTTTTAATTAGCTGTACAATGGGAAAAAATACTTTCACAGAAATTAAGTGCCATACAATTTTATCTTTGGAAGATATTGAAAAAGTGGTAACTAATAAGTATTGTTTGGTGCAAGTAAAAGAGACTTATTTGAATTTTTTGTATCATTGTCACATTGATACCGAGAATGAAACTAAAGAAATATTCACTCAACCATATATTTGGAACATTTTTGAAAGCTTTATTCACGATATTAATCTAGTATGTCAATCAAATGAAAAAATTGATGACAAAAATTTACAAGTTTATGTTGCCGAAGGTATTGTCGAAGTTGTTAGTGGATTTTTCAATCATACACAATTTAATCAGATACCTCAACCTCAGGTAAGAATTAAAAAAAATCCTGACACACCCTTTATTATAAAATTCTTTGTAGAAAAAAAATTGTTATAAAAATCACAAAAATAAAATCAAAAAAGCTTTTTTTTAATAAACTTAAGAAATACTGTTAGATTTTTAAGGCAAAGTAAAATTTTTTGCTCAAAATATTTAAATATGCAATACCATTGCATTTCATATTTACAATTGATTAAAATTGAAAGTTTGAAGTTAAAAACTGTATAAATTGCAATGCAATCATATTGTGCATTTAACTTTTTTTAGCAAAACGAGCAAATTGAAAATTGAGAAAAAAATTTTCCTTACCATTTTCAAACCAATTTATTATCGAACTAAATTTTTTATAAATTTCCCGGGCAGAATTTAGGGAAAATTTTATAGGACTTACTAAATAATAAAAAAATTTTAATATAGTTTGCTTATTTATTTTAATTTAAAAATTTAAATTAAGTTTTTTAATATTTAGTACAATAGAATAGAAAAAAATGTTAAAAATTCTTATTACTTTTTTTCTAAATCTCAAAAGCATATTCTGTAAATGAAACATGGTGCAACATTCATAGTGGTAAAACTGTGCAAATTTTGCATTATTTAAGTTGGCAAGATTTTTATTTCATGAATACAATTTTTACCTCGAGTTCAAAATGTTTTAACTAAGAATTAAAATTACTATGTTTAAAGTATTATCCATTTTAGTTAAATTTTTATTATAATTTTGGTTTTAAAACACAGAAAAAATACATTATTTTCATAATTAATGTTCTCTGATGAAAAAACAAATCTAAATTTGGAAAAAAATATAATCAAACTTAGTACTAAAATTATTAAGAGAAATGAATAGCATTTAAAACTCGAGGTAAAAAATGTTTTCATGAAATAAAAATCTTGCCAGTTATAATAAATTTTGAATGAAGCGTTTTTTTTCGGTAATTTTGCACATAAATAGCATACTTGATGCAGATTTCTATGTTGCACTTTGTTTCATTTACAGAACTAGCTAAAAACATTTAAAAATATAAAAATATCTAATTTTTAATATTTTATTTTAATATTTCTTACAGATTATGCAAGATTTTATAAATTTTTAAAAGTAATTCTCAGTTATTTTCAGCAATAACTAATTGCATTTATCACTTAAGACTGTTAAGAACTGTGCGGTCAAAATAGACTCTATGATAGCCTTTGCATTATAAGAAAATGATAAATATTTCTTAACATGATTTTTTTTTTAAAGTTAAAATTTTATTCTTAAATTATGAATTTTAAAAATTGTTGAAAAAAGATATAAAAAATTCTATCAAAATATTAGGGGTCCTTTATCAATATTTTTTTGCTTGAAAAAAATTATTTTCAATTATTTAAATTTTAAATTCAAAAATGCAAAAATATTTTATAACTCAACTTTTTTCTTAGATTAAAAATTGATCAAAGATTTATATAAATAAAAGAGTTAAATGTCTTATTAAAGAAATAAAATTTTTTAAAAATTTAGTGAAAAAATTCACTTTTATCTTAAAATATGTCTTATAAAAAGAAAAACCAAATACAGGAAAAAAAATTGATTTTGTTTTTTATTTTCCAAAATTTACATTGCCTTTATTTTTTTAGTTAAGAAAGGCTTTTAACCCAATTTAAATAAAAGTTGAAATTTGATTTTAAATTTAATTTTTGAAGGCAAGAAGCTTGACTTACAGAAATCTATACAAGAAAGTGCTACAGTTATTCCGCTGTGGCTGGCTAACAGATTTGCAGCGTTCAAACATATCCTGCTTATTTAGTGCAATGTTGGAAAAATCTAATTTTATGGGAGTAAGCGAAATGCCATTGCCGAAAACTTTCGACCCAGTCGAAGGAGAACCATTAGGCGACGAAAAGAGCAGAGCCGAGGCAGAAATTCCAAATTTTTTTAGTAATGATAGTGTTTTTAGCCATTCGGATGATTTCTATCACTCAAGAGTATCGCTAGACACCAAACATGATACCAGGGTGGTAAACGAGTCTTTTCAGGACAGCGTTATGCTTTTAGAGGAAGGTTTTGGCTCTAAAATGCAAGCTGAAATGCTTGTATTAGTCGATGTTCTGCATAAACCTGCAGCTATATTTCCCATCAACTCGGCATTTAGAATTAAGGCGCAGGACAAGCGTTTTATTGGAAAGTAAGTTGCGCATTTTTATGAGCTAGTTCAATTTCAAAAATAAAAATTTAGATTGATAAATCATGCAAAATATCTTAGAGATAAACAAGAAAATCAATTGTGTATTAAACTATTACAAATTCTTAGAGAAATGATACCTAATGAAAATGAGGTTAAATCTAAACTAATTTTGCTTGAGGTTTTAAAATCCTTTTTTATTCTAAATATGAATGTTGTATCCTTGATGTTGTCTCATTTATTGCATGATTTTGTTGTTTTGATGTAATTTTAATATTTTTTGTTGTAAAGCTTGATTAGTCATTCAAAGTGCTTGCTTGAAGCAAAAGTAAAATCAGATTACATGCAAGTAAATCTGATTCAGATATTTCGCCAAATGGTCTTCCATAACTATTACCCAATGCATGATAAGCTGGTTTTTGTCAAAGAATAGTTTTTTTAAGGATTATTTAATTTAGATGTTTTTTTTTAAAGGCTGAAGAACTACGCAAAACGTTGCTCACAAAATATTTAGAAGACGAGGATGATTCAGGAGATTTTAAGCGAAGTGGCTCGACATCAAGTCTTGCCTCGAGCATCAAGTCCAAAACAAGTGAAATCAGTTCTTTTAATGTGAAAAACTTGGAAGAAGAAGATGAACGTGACTTGAAACGTTACGAAATTCAATGTGAGCTTAATAATCAGGGTGCTAGTGATTTGGTCATTGATTTGTTTATGAGTGATATTAGTAACAAAGTATTTAAAGAAAGTGTTCTTCTTGGAATAGCATTGTTAGAAGGAGGCAATACCCAAGTTCAAGTTAGTTTGAGCATGATTTTTTAGCAATTTATTAAAAATAATAAAAATTTGATTCAAAATCTCATAAGTAATTTATTCAGGGCAGATAACTTTGTTATCGTTGTGACATTTTGATTTTTTTTAAAAACTGATTAACGAAAAAATACACTGAAAAAACCTCTAGTAAGCATCGGGATAATTGTTTCAGTACACTCAAAAGTTTTATCAACACATTCATCAAAACTTACAAGCACACTACCTTATTGAGCACATCCTATAAAATATTTTTTATTAAGACTTTTTAAATCCCGATGTTTACTAAATTGTATTAATTTTTTTCAAATTTTCAATTGTCATATTTTTTTTTAAAGTAAGACTTATGCATCTACACATTTTAATTAAAAACTTCAATAAGTCCCTTGGGACTAGATACAAAAAAAACAAAAAAAATGGGTAAAATTTCGGCTTTTTTTGAAAAATCTCCAGACTAAATTTTTTTGAAAAAGAAAAATTTTTTGCTCTACAACATGGTATGTGAAATAACTATTAATAGGATTTTAAAATATCTAATTAACGATTATATTTAATAAGTTTATTCTAAACAAATAAATGAAAGTGGCACACGCTAATTAGAGAACAAAATAAAGAGAAAGAGAGAGAGAGAGAGAAATATAATAAAAATAAAATAATGTTTTTTTCTTTCATTAGTTGGTAGTTAGTTTATAAATAATTAAAATATAGTGCCGTGTGCAAACTTATAAAACTACAAACAACTTCTATAGGATTGCCAGTTGTTTGTTGTTTGATGTAACATTTGTTATTTAATGATGTAAATAAGACGTTGCTGATGTAAGCTCCATGTTGTTGTTGATTTTGTATCACGACACTTTAGTATGTGATTTTTAAATTTTTTGTATATGTTTGTTTTTTGTATGTTTTTGTATAAGATATTCTCATCGAACCGAAACATACTTTTGGCAATAAAAAAACTCTTTATGCCCCTGTAGCAGAAATTTTTTTTTCAACCTCTCCCTAAAATAATTGGCATTATGGGGTTTTTAAATATGCAGATTACGAATTTGATGTCGAAAATCGAATTCTAAGATATTGTGGACGTTTTGTATTTCCTGAACCTTAAAAAGTGTAAAATTAAGTTAAGTTTCAAAATAAAAATTGAATGGGGTGTTAAAAAGTTTTTTGGGGGTGATAATACGGTATTGTGTTAAGAAGTTTTAATGAGTGTGTTGAAAAGTCTGATGAGTGTGCTGATTAGGTAGACCCGTAAGCATCTTAGCTATTTGACATCTGTATGAGAATTTATTAGCATCTCTCTTTTCCTGATCATATTGTGCTTCTGGCTTGTATAGTACAAATCAAAATTCTTTACCAAAAGTATTAAGAACATGCTGAAATCACATATCACCTGGAAGACCGTAAAATTTGAATGAATCTTTGTCTTTTAAAGATTTATTTTAAAATTTTTTTTAAAAAAAAGCCAAAATTTATACCAATATTTTATTTTTTTCTTTTATCTAAAATTTTACTTATATATATTAAAATACTAATATATATTTATATTTTATTTCTCTTTGAAAAGCGTTCAAAATGAGATATTTTATTAAAAAAATTGAAAAAAAAAAGTTTAAAGAATTTTTAGTAAATGTGCTATCGCGTTATTATCCAAAAAAGTAAAACCTAGAAGTTGATCCGAATTTTTTCTAGAGAAAACAACCATGAATAATTAATAAATATTTTCTTAATTTTTTTTACAAATTAAACAATTAAACCATATTTTTTTAATTAAATTGCTAATTTTATTTTATTGAAAATTATTTTTTAATTCTTCTTTTCAGAAAACTATTTTTAACCGGTTGATAACAGAAAAAAATTCAGAAAAATTTTGTAAGGCGTTTCATGATCGCATTGAAATTGCTCAAAAAGAAATAAAAAATTTAAACAGTTTTATGTCAACTGAAATTACAGATGGTAAGTGATATTTTTTTAATCAAATCTAAACAATCAATTATTTAAAATAAATCAAAAATATATTATTATTTTGTTGTTTTTTATCTCTAAATTCCAAAAATATTATAACAATTTTTTTACTGTATTAAATTAAAAACAAATGAAAAAATTAAATCAAAAATAATAAAAATTAAAATTAAATTTTAATTTTAAGTTGCCAAGATAAAAGTTGCCAGCAACAACTATGCGTCTCAAGTAAATGGACAAGATGATGCCCTATTAGACGATAGTAGCTCCCTAATGACACACCGTCACCGGATCAATCGTTCAGATAGTGTTGGTACCAATGCTACAATGGGATTTTCAAATTCGAATCACTTGAGCGCTGGTCAAGCCAATCTAGCCGAAGATATAGCCATCATGGAAATAATTCTCAGATTTCTTCAACTTCTCTGTGAAAACCACAACGCTGATTTGCAAAATTTTCTAAGAATACAGCAAAATAATAAGACCAGCTACAATTTAGTATGTGAAACGCTGCAATTTTTAGACTGCATTTGTGGTTCGACCACAGGTGGATTAGGCCTTCTCGGCCTGTGGATAAATGAAACCAACGTGCATTTAATCAACCAAGCATTAGAAACTTTAACTGAATATTGCCAAGGTCCATGTCATGCTAACCAATATGCTATAATAAACCATGAGTCGAATGGAATCGACATAGTCATAGCATTAATACTAAACGACATACAACCTTTGTCCAAAAATAATGTTGAAATGTTTTTGGCTTTGAAAGACAATGCGTCAAAGCTTCTTTTAGCTGTTATGGAAAGCAGTGACGATACCTCAAATGCTGAGAGAATATTGTACAATATAACACCCAAAGCTTTAATAGATGTGATTCGAGAAGCTTTTGAGCAAGGTAAGGAAATGGATCAACAAGCTGAAATAGCTAAAATTAATCGTAAAGAAAGCACTAGTAGTAAAAAAGGAGAAACATTGGAAGCAAATGATCAAATGAGCGAAACAGATGAGCTGCTAGTTAGACGTTCTGTTTCGTCATCACCTGAAAGTATCAATGACGATGAAGAGAGTCAAAAAAGTGAAAATAGCGATGAAAGTGAGGGTGCTGCGCCAAGAGAAGTTGGTCATAATTTGTACATATTAGCACATAAATTGGCCAAATTTAACAAAGAGCTTAGTGTTTTACTAAAATCAAAGGATAATCAAGAAAACGAGGCTCTTGCTTATTATGCAGCGCATACGGCACAGATTGAAATAATCCGAGATGACAGAGCCATGGAACAAATTGTATTCCCAGTGCCGACCATATGCGAATATTTAACTTCTGAAACAAAGCAAAAAATATTTTTAACTACTGAAAAAGATGAGCAAAATAGCAAGATAACTGGATTTTTTGAACAGATCGACTTAATGTGGAATGAAATGAAATGGCAGAAAAAGCTTAGACAACAGAGATGGTTGTATTGGTTTAGTTCGCATATGAGTCTTTGGAGTGATATATCATTTAATTTTGCAGTATTGATAAATCTTCTGGTGGCGATTTTTTATCCATTTGATAGAGGCATCAAAGATCTTGATCCTAAAATAAGTGTGTTAATTTGGACTTCTCTTCTAGTCTCATTGGCATTCATTATTTCATATCCAAACAAAACCGGTATTCGAACATTCATAGCATCAGCTATTCTACGACTTATATATTCGCTGGGCCTTGCACCTACTCTTTGGCTCATTGGATCCATAAATGTGATCAACAAGGGAATTTTTTTGGTTAGCTACATGGGAAATCGAGGCATATTTTCCCACTCATTTAGAAATATATTTAGTGATTTTGAGTTTTTATATCACATCTTGTATCTGGTCTTGTGTCTTTTCGGTCTTTGTGTTCATGAATTCTTCTATGGCTTACTAGTAAGTATTCATTTTAAAAGTATTGAAAATATTTGCCCGAAAATCTCTTAATTGTTTAAAGAATGAGAATTTTTCTATTTTTTGATGAAAATAGCTTACATTTATGCGAAATAATTTAAAGAAAAAAAAGATAGTAAATCACAAATTTAATGATTTCTATGATAGATTTTCTTTTCTTCATGTTTGCTGACTTATTTCCTTAAACAAATTCTAAACTATTAAATAAATTAATTAAATATGAATTTTTAAAAAAATTTTTTTTTTCTTTAATAAGTTTTTAAATTTAATTTCTTTAAGCTGATTTATATAATTTTTTAAAATTGCCTTTTAATATTAATTGGGCTATAAAATTATCCCAAAAAAAATGGTGCTATGCTTCAAATAAGAGAATAATTCTTCAAAATTCTTATATTAAATTATAATTATTTAATTCAATTCATAGACTAATGTTAAAATTTTAAAATTAATTATTTGAATTGAAATAATATCTTGAATTGATGTCAAAAAATTATCACCAAAAAAATATTTTTTTTATTTAATGCTATTTTTTTTAGCTTTTGGATGTAGTATATAGAGAAGAAACATTATTGAATGTGATCCGTTGTGTCACTAAGAACGCAAAATCAGTTCTCTTAACAGCAGTGTTCGCAGTTATTTTAATTTATTTGTTTTCGATCTGCGGATTTTTGTTCCTAAGAGATGATTTTATAATGGAAGTTGATCCAAATACAGATAGTAAGTATTCATTATTAAAAAAACATAACTAATATAAAATATAATCAATTCAATCTCTTAGAATTAACACCCACTCAGGTAGAGTATCAAAATCGTATAAAAACTATTCGCTCAACTGAATCAAATGAATTTTGTTCTGCTGAGAACTGCACTTCTAACACAACAGAGCGTAATTTTGAAAAATTTTATCTAATTTTTATCTTAATTTAATTTTTTAGACGAGTCCTTTGATGTGGAAGGAGATGGTCTGGAGAGATCATGCGACACACTCATAATGTGTATTATTACTACATTGAATAATGGACTTCGTAATGGTGGGGGTATCGGTGATGTGCTAAGAAAGCCTAGCAGCTCAGTAAGAAGAAGTTAAAATTTAAATTAAAATAAAATTTAAAAACTTACTTTTTAAGGAACCTTTGTTTATGTTCAGAGTTGTCTATGACTTATTATTCTTTTTCATTGTTATAATTATTACATTAAATCTTATTTTTGGTGTTATAATTGACACTTTTGGAGATCTGAGACAAGAAAAACAAGAAAAAGATTACACTTTAAGAAACACTTGCTTTATTTGCAGTAAGTTTTTATTTCTTAACTAAGTTTTTGGTATATGCTCGAATTAGAAATTAAAATTTATGATTTTTTTAAAGAATATGGGGCAAAATATTGTCAAAGTATTTACAAAATCTATTTCTATATATTATAGATCTTAATTCGATAAATTATTTTTTACTATGGTAAAATTATAAAGCAAAACTTTGAGCGTCTCTAGCTCCTCAACAGAAAATTTCAGAACAAATATAGACACATATTCTAATTTAGCACATTAAGATCTATTATATACAAAAACAGATTTTGTCAATATCTTAATATTTTCTGCTTTCAATTCTCTAAAATATTGGAAACCGAAAGCTATTTTTTATTTAAAAGCTTATATCATATATCAGTAAAAAATAGTTAAAAATTCACTAAGAAGATTTAAAATTTATATTTTTTTGTTAACGAATTCATAAAATAAAATTAAAATTCAATAAGATTCTATTGCAAAATTTCTATGTAAAAAAAAAAGAAATATTTTAAATGATTTAAATCAAGGTTTGGATAGATCTAAATTTGACAACAAAACAGTTTCGTTTGATGAACACATTAAGCTAGAGCACAATATGTGGCATTATCTATATTTCTTGATTTTAATCAAAGTAAAAGATAAGACCGAGTTTACCGGCCCAGAAAGCTTTGTATACTCGTGCATTCAGGTATTAATTTTTTGTTTTTATTAAATAATAATTAAAATTAAAATTTTGAATAAAGAACAAGAATTTGGAATGGTTTCCACGAATGAGAGCAATGTCACTTGATTCGTCTAATAAAGATGAAGAAGAAAATGAACTTAATCAAATAAAGTCAAGATTAGATCAAACAAGTAACTTGGTTATCAATTTAATTAAACAGTTGGATGAGCTAAAAGATAATTTTGGCAATAAACGAAAAAATGAAGAGCGACCTAGTCTTATGAAATTTTGAACATAGTTTTAGTTGTTTTTAAATTGTTTTATTTTTTTTTTGATCTAAACAAAAAAGTTGTTTTAATTTTGAATTTATTTTTTTTCCCAATATAATTTAAAAAAAAAAACGAATTTAAAATTTATAAAAATTTATATATAAAAGCAAATTAAAGACATTAATTGAATTTAAGTAGCTAGCTATTCTTGTAGTTTAAAAATTGACCAAATTATAATGACTAATGGCTCAAATCGCTTTAAATTTACAATATAAAAGCCCTTTTATATCTTTAAAAGGCAAAAACAATTTTTAAAAGAGTCAAAAAATTGATAAATCGGTTTTTTAAAATTTCCTTAACTTTTTTAACTTTATTTTTTTTTTACAAATAATTATAAGGAAATTAAATATTTATTTTCGGCAGGTATTTTTCGGTATATCAAATTTTAATTAAATTTTACCCTATTTTTAATACTTATCTTATCTTTTTTAATAAAGCTGTATCTAAGTTATTTTTCTGGTATCTAAATTAATTTTTGGATACTCTATTTTAATTCTTTTCTTATCTAAATTTATTATCTGGTACCAAAATTTACTTCTTTACAGCTAAAATATTATTTAGTATCAGTTTTAATACACTGATGCCTATACTATTTTATTTTTTCAACTTTGCTTAATTTCAACTTGTGTATAGACATATTTTAAAACACGTCTTTGCTTTGATGCCTATCCTGCAGCTGCATTAGCCTTACCAATCGAGCAGAGAGGAAAGAGAGGAAGACCAAAAACTGGTACACCTGCTTTACAAATTCAGCCACGAGAGACACAAGATGTACCATCACTACAAGTAGCTTCATCAACACAGCCACCAAACAATATACTTAATGCTACGTCAAATAATATTGTTAAGCGTAAAGCTAACAGAAACGTCAGGTATGAACCTTTTAAGCCTGTAACAAGGGCTCGATTAACAAGAGGTTGTACAAAGAACTCTAAAATTATGTTTTATATTTGATTCACAGACAAACTATTATTTTTATACGCTCTATGTACCTGTTAAATGTACCTGATTCTTTTTTAATTTGTTAAATAAAATTTATTTTATTAAATATTCAAAATATATATTTGATATTAAAAATATGATTACATAAAAAAAATTTGATATTGATAAATTAAATTAGGTATGTTTAGAACAAAATAGGTACGGTGAAAAATATGACTTTATTTTCTAAGTTACGATGTTCCTTATGAACCAGAAATATAATTTAAATTTTGATATTTTTTTGAATTTTCAAAATATTTTATTTAAAAATAGTTCATTTTTACAACATTAAATAATTAAAAAAATTTTAAGTTTTTTTTAAAAAAAACAATATCTAAAAGAGCACCTATCGCGAATATTAATAAGTTTAACAAAAAAAAAAACACTTAAATTAAACAAAGTAAAAAATTGTTGGAATGTTATAAATCAGATTGTAGAAATTGTTCTTTACGTTTAAAGTTAGGCGTAGTCTGACTTTTTTGCATGGATCTTATCAAATTGAACTCTTCATCCAAACAGTCCAGATTAACTCTGGGTAGTTTGTCAGTCAAATTGTCTATTACACCAATATCATTAAGTGACTTTTTTATTATTGATCTTACAGGACCAGCCCCAGTCAGTGCCCCTGCGAACATTCGGGCATCTCCGGCCCTCAATGATGGCCTTGTTTCATTCGATTCTTGTAAGCAATTACTTGACTGAAAATTACTCTCATCTTCACTACTAAGCTCGTCAAGAAAAGTGACACTTTTAGAGCGAATTTTTTTCGATGAAATTGACTCTCGAATAGATGAACGTCTAAAATTAGATGTCTGAATAATTTCTTGTCTTTTTTCAATTTCGATTCTTTCCTTTATTTCTTCATCAAGTTCGGCTCTTAATTGTACCATCAAGTCTGATTTTAAATTTTGTTTTTTGTCTATCGTTTCGTTTTTTATTCTTCCACTGCTGCGTGCCTGATTAAACAATGAGCGTTTGAGGTCCAAATTTTCTTCGCCTTCCGAATCCAAGTTAAAGCTTCTATTCGATCTCGAATCAAAATCAGATTGACAATCAAAATTATCAGCTTTGGCTTTTTTTTTCGCTTTTAATCGTCTTAAACTAAGACGCTTATTTTCATTCTTGACCATATCTGTACTTATTTGATTTGACGAGCTAAAAAAACTAAGCAATGAAGTCAGCGACTTTTTATGAGTTTGATCATTTAGCTTTTTTTTTTCATCTTCGAGTTTTTTGCTTCGTTTTTCTTTTTTCAACTTTTGCTTCTCTTCTACTTGACTCTGAATTCGATTCATTAAATTAACAGTCTTTTGATTAGTGGCTTTTTCGATAGGCTTTTCGCTACTTCGCACTGGCACACTTAAACTTCGACTCTTGACACTAAGCCTATCTATTGCTGATCTAAAAAACCCGGAGCTTTGCTGAACAGGAGCCATTTTTTCTCTTTCTTGATTTTCTCTTTAAAAAATAAATTTTTTTATTTTAATTAACTTTTCATTAAAAAAAATGATTTTTCAAACATTCTGTTTTGATATACAATATGGTAATTATTATAAAAAACTTTCCATATTTTATTTATAATAAAATCAAATAAATTTCCCCTTTCCAATTTGAAACTGAACTGAAATTAAGTGTGTTCAATTTAACCTAAATAATTTATGGCTTGAAATATAAAATAAAATCAATAAAATAAACACTTAATATTTGTTATGAACTGAGTGAAATTTTAGTTTTTAATAACTAGTAAATCAAATAATCTAACATTATTTCCAAAATGTTTTTAATTTTTAAAAAAATAAAAAAGAACATTCTTTTAATTTTTTCTTTTTAAATTAGCTGAATTTATTTTTACTCCCAAAAATACTAGTACCAATTATTCTATTTATCTAAAGATTGATTTTAGAGTTTTATGTCAATTTGATGATAAAATACAATTTCAATGTTTGAATTTAAAACACGATTATATTCAAAATAAAACAATGTTTTGTCCATATTAATTCTAATTTTTTTACTTAATTTATTTTCCAAATAGTGCAATATTTACAATAATACCCTTAGGCCCATCTATCCGATCTCCTAGAGCAGCTGTTTAAGATCTATGTTAACTAAATTTAATTAGCTAAAGATAACTGAATGAAACCTTGTTAATTAAAACCTAACTTCGATCTTTTAGATACATACATACTTGTTTGGATCTAATTTTTTAGCTACTTAATAATACTAGGAAATTGGAACTTAATAATACAAATATTATGCTCTATTAACAGGTTTTATAGAGCATAATATTTGCCATAACTTAATGGAATAATATTTAAAAAAAGTCTTTCATAAGTTGCTTCAAAATGAATTTTAAGTTTGTCTCAATTTTTAGGTATCATCCTTTAGGCTATTTTGAATTTAAAAAAAAAATTAAACAAAATTTATTTCTGTTTTGATATATTAAAATTTACTAAAATAAAGTCAATTTAAAAAAAATACTGCAACATTATACCCAAAATAATCATTCTGTTTAAACAAAAGACAAAAAATAAAACATCAATAAAATTTAAATTGATTATTTATTTGATCTAGCTTTAAAAAAGAGAATAAAGTTTTTATTTTTAAGGTAGATGATCTATTCTTGAATACATTTTGATGTATCTTCGCATACATATTTATCTATATTAACATAGATCATCAAATTTAGGTTAACAGGATACACTTATACCAAAAATCTATCATGTGGCTGAAAGGCAGGACTAAGTCTCCATTCCAACCGGCCAAGGCTTCGCCTAAATTATTTTTTAAATAAATAAATAAATAATGGGGCATCGATCAAAGATTAATTTATTTTTTTTGTGCTTGCCAAATTAGCTTAAAATTATTTTTTTATTTGAGACTGAAAAAATATTTGAAACATCGCACTTTTTCAATACAGTATGTTGCAAAAGTTTAGAAATTGGTTATTTTATTTATCTCAAATTGTTTATTTGTTGTATTTTACGAAAAATTGAGTTCAAAAGAAAAAAAATAAAAGCACTAATTTGTAGAATTTTTTTTTCTCTCCAATTTGATATATGACACTCGGAATAAAAATATAATTAACTTTTAAATATTTATAATGAAAAAACTTCCTTTTAAAAAAAAAATAAAAGTCGGTGCAAAATTTTAGAAATTCGGGTAATCCTAAAGTTTTAGCAACCATTGCTACCTTTTTTCACACCTTTATGATTAATTCTTAAAA